>JAPYYX010001528.1:0-43526 GCA_030522605.1 Cremastinae sp. B BG-2022a | reverse complement strand
TAATGTTACAACAATTTCTCTACTATTTACCATAATGCTATGGAAAAATGTACTTGCCTCCTTTTTTTACACCATCTTGATGGTGTTTTTGCGAGTATTTATTTTACTCTGTTATTTTATTGTGGTTGCAATTACTAATTAAAAAGTTCAAGTCTTATTTTACCACGAATGGTAAATTTGCGGTGAAAAGCGCCAGAGTAAAATTCGATGTCAAAGCTTTCTGCTTTCATCGATCAAATAATACACACGAGCTATGTTTATGTGGGCGTCGATATCGGGAAATATGTATGTCTGTATCGAAGAGCGGATATTGAAGAGTGGAAGAACGCGACGTCGTTTCCTCTCGTACTCGAGAGATCGTCCGTCTCGACGGACGTACGTCTCCGGCAAGATAGACTTGTTTCTGGATATTGTCTTTCTTCGATACGGATAGAATAGATAAAAGCTTGGAAAAATAAACGAACTAGACACAGGAAGCAAATTTAAGATGAAAAAATCACTTTATATTACATTTCCAGTCAATCTTCTTGTCACGCGCAGCAGAAAGTTGATATAAAATATTTTCCATGGCGCATCCACTCTGATATACTCGCACACTTCTATTGTTATAACAAAATGTCAAATTTTTTTTTTCAGCTTCATAATAAGTTCTCAGAGTAACTTTGACTTGCTGCCAATTTCTACTCAATTATTTGTTATTAATTTTGATTTGTAATTTATAGCTATTAAAATATGAAATATTTGATGATACGACATTTAAAGAATTTACTCATAAATCTATTTTAAAAAAAAGTAGAAATTTTGAGAATGGTGCTCGTTAGATTTTTTCGTTACTTCTTTGAGAGCGATGAGAGCGGGTTGGGATTCCCTCTCGAGGTGGGAAAAAAGCTTATCGGATCGTCCAAGGAAAGGTCCTCATCTTGACTGGTGGGTAGGTCGGAGACAGACATCTCCTCGCCGGTGGGACCGCGATGGCACTCACCGCAGCATATCGCACCCTTGCGATTATGCTCTTATCAGATTGCGGAAAGATCGTAAAAAAGTTTTCGGGTGAAACGACCCAGAAGATATATGCGCCTCTTCTCGCGCACACCCTCGGAGGTCAGCAAAAAAAACCGTTCACATTTTCAGAAAATGAAGTTTCCCAAAGAACACGAATCTCGACGGGACAATGACCTTTTTTCAGTAACAATAAAAAAATCGTTTATTTTTTTTTAATCGTGAAAAAAAAATTTAAATAGAGGAAATGACTGCAATTTTACGAAAGTTATTTTATAAATTTTGTGAAAGTTCGTAACGATCTATTGCGTTAATATTTGTCGTACCGTACAAACTTATTCACCAAACGAAGACAATTTGTTTTTGAACTGTACTAAACAAGAATTTAATTGTGTTAAAAAACAAATTTTAATAAAAAAACAAATTATTATTTGTTTTTGTTTGTTTTTTAATTTGTTTTTTAATTGTATTAAAAAACAAATTATAGAAGATTGTTATTATCTTAAAAAAGAAAAATCTGACGTGTTGCAATGAAGCATGAAAAAGCAAGGAGAGCAGATGGAAAATATATGACGAAAAAAAGAGCTGTACATGCGCGAACTTGCGAGCGCCCTGAGGGGTTAAGAGAAGGGCAATAATAAAATAACTATAAAATTACATTTTACGAGGGTTGGCTTCTTTATTGGCCAGGATTTTTGTGCCTTCCTCCCCGTTTCTCTCCCTCCTGGCATGCATTTTTCTCGAACTTTCCTCTTTTCGTCATCCCCTTTTTTAACTAAAAATTGGCAACATCCCTCTATCCCTTGAACCGTGACAACGAAATCTTACACATTTTTTACTAAAATCGATTTCCCTGAGAGAGCATTTTTTAACTATTTTTTATCCTATTCCATTTATTCTCTTTTATGCATAACAATGGAATAAAAAGAAACTGGGTTAAAATACAAACGAGCGGAGAGCACGAAAAATATGAAGGAAAAATTAAAAAGAAATTGAATAAATGGTCAAACAAGTGAATTAAATCGATTCGGAACTTTCTATGCGAAGTTTCGTTGCCTCGAGGTTTGAAAGTTGTTGAAATTGGGTAAACAAAATGGCTCTCGATCGCGCACCTCATATATTGAAAAATTTTCAGGGATGAATTGAGAAGTGGACAATGACGGGTTGAGAAAGTCCCACAAAGCTTTTCGTAAATCGAGATCGTAAATTTTGCAAAAGTCGAATCGAAGGGACGGGACCGTGGTCGAAAAGACTCCTGGGAAGCTTTTGAGCTTCGCGATATTTTGAGCAGGAACCGAATCGAGGGACAGAGGGGACGAAATTCACGTGGTCGAAACGAAGCTAGATTGGATTCTGGCAGGATAGGCATTTTCAGTCCTGCTGTGGATACCGCTTCATAGAATTCTGTACAGAAAAGCCACGCTGCTTTAGAACTTGGAGTCAAACAGCTCGAGGCTACCAATTCTCGAGCTTGCTAACTGCCTGAAACGCACTACCCATGAGCTTTCATACTATGTGTACAATCTCACCCTTCCACAAACCCCATCCTTCACTACAGGCTAACTGTTTTTTTCCCCGTAGATTTTGTACATCGAATGTTTTCACAAGAAATTTCGCACAATTTTGACAGGTTGCATATACGTATTTCTATCATTTCACGTTTCATAAAGAAAAATGTTTTTTTTCCAATTTACCTACTAACGTTCGTTTTTTTCAACCGTGGAATATTTTTACTCTTATCACGTATAACAAATTTTATTTAAGTAATATAGCTTGTTTTTATTTTGTTTATTTTATATAATTTGATTTGTTAATAAGGCTTGAGGTAATTGATTGTTTATAATTTTTGAAGATTTATTGTCTGCAGAATCCCTAAAAACAGTGTCTTTTTAATAAATTAGCCTGAATCTGTCACACATTGCTATAGCTCATTATCTATCAATTTGTTTAAATTTAAAAGAAAAAAAGAGATAGCGCACTTTTTTGATTTATTTAATTTCTCAATGCTTGACGATAAATAATCGAAAATAAACTTTATTTAAAAACTTAAAAAAGTTGAAACGGTAAAGTCCAATGATGTCCGATTTGACATTGAATGCTCCATGGATCGATTTTTTTACTGGACACAGGTATGATATTTGTATATATACTTATTACAGGTATGTATTTGTATAATTATTTTAATTTCATATTAACATTATCTTCATGTATGTAAAGTAAAAAAAAATTATGAACATAATTCAGTGTTTGAAATAAACTTTTCGAGAAAATTTCTGACTTTTTCACAACGGAAAATGTTAAAAATGGAAAACTTTTAATTAAATATCTTTTGACAGCGAATTTCGTAATCTACTGAGATAGAATTTAGCAAAAAATCAAAAATTTTTGGATTTTTTGAGAGCAGAGGGGAAACACAAAGATTTTTTCAAATATAGTGCTCATTTTTCCAGGACACCCGGTGTCCAAGCACTGGCTCAATCTGTTTTTGTTCACCGATCGCTATACCATTCGCTAGTGAGGGTAAGCGTTTTTGTACACATCGTTTCCCAGCATCGTTCTCTCTATATTTTTTATTTAATTTTTTCCTACCTCGTTTTTTACTCGCTCTATATTCTTTCCAAATGCAGGCGCACTCTGTCGCGCTTTTTCGCATCTCTTTCGTCCACGTTCCTCTCATAATCTGAGAAAAGCATGCAGAATCACGTTTGGGCATCAGCGAGACTATGATATAGCGAATACCAAGCGACGAACGTTTTCGGACTCGAGGGCTAAAGAATAATTGTTTGTTAAATAATACCGCTTTATGAGAGTAGAATAAACATTTTTATAAATTACTAAAATGCCAAACGAAGCTAATTTTTACTTCATTATTTAAAAACAAAGGATATACAAAGTTTCGTTAGTTCGCAATTATTTTTTAAAACTATTTAAAAAGATTTGTAAATTCAGGATATCTTCAATTTTTTCGATCTTTCATTCAAGCTCAAAGTATTAAAAACTTAATTGTATTTTACAATTTTCGTCTATTATCTATTATCATTAATTTACTTGAAAAACTTGTGACGTAAAGCATGCACGGATGTAGAGTGCTCGTTTGATACATTCGAAAAAAGTCATAAATTTTTCTACATTTTACACAGGTATGCCAGCAAAACGTACGAAAGATGCATAATATTTTTTTTATAACTTTTTTCTTCGATGAAAGCTCTTGATCCACCTCGTGAGGGTTAAGAAAGACAGAAAGGGAGAGCGAGGAGGGGTATACGCGATTTCAATTTGGCGAGGAAGTCTCTCCCGGGTGCTAGACCGAAATCCCTGAAGCTGTAAAAGTCGAGGCGAACGATATAGGAAGCGCCAGTAATAGCGGTAAAGGCGATTCGTGTCTGAACTGTAAGGTTGAATTCGCGAGTTGGCCCTTATTCTCTCCCTCCCTTTTCGCCGTCTCTTCTTTTTTTTCTCTTGGGAAAGCTCAATTCCCACTCGTTCCGGTCCCTCTTTGAACCTCCCGAGCAAAAACCCTCTCAATAATCTCTTCTATGATTTTCCACGAGGCGTACGAGTACCTACCTGGAAACTGTACTGGTATATAATATTCGCGCTCACGAAACAGTCCGGTCTATTTTTATTAAATAAGCTCGGACTAAAATCTCAGATGGATAAACTTTCTGAAAAAAATTGGATAGAAAATACACAAAAAAAAATTTAGGAAGGTGTGTATTTAGACACAGCCGTAGACGTTGAGCGTGAAACGCCTTTTGGGTTGTACAGCGGCAAAGTTTTTTCAATTACAATTTTTTGAAAATTTGACTTTGCATTTTTGTTTGATTTTAAGTTATATTAGAAAATGTGCAGAATTTGCAGAACCTTCACAAAATTATCAACAAAATTTTAATTGATTATCCTCTTCTAGCGCTATGGCTCTTTCGTTGAAGAAAGAAAGAGACGGATCATTTTAGTTCTCTGTCCTCTTCAAGTGCTATGGCTCTTTCGATAAGAAAACAAAGAGCAAAGCAGCCTGTAATATGAACTTATTTTTGAGAAGTCAGAAAGGGGGACTGGCGCGAGAGCAGCACGCGACCTCCTCGGGTCTTCTGTGCTCCTGATACAACTTGAACGTTTTTGAGCAGGATTTTCAGCCCTACCGTCTTACCACCCACCAACCACCACCCATTATATCCCCAACTTACCACCTACCTCCCAACACCCACTTTACGGATACCCAAATACTAGAACATGACATCAGTGGGAGTCGCGCAAACCACCCGTATACATTTTTATCCACAATATATGATTTTGAATTCTCGCGCGCTTGAGCCATATATATATGTTTCCGTTGCACAGTTCCGTTCCATTGGTTTTCGAAAGTGTAGACCGATTTAAAAGACGTTTCACGTCAAAATAGTGAAAATTAAGAGCCTATAGATATACAAATTATACAATGATAATAAAATCAATAAAATACCGACAGTCGTGGGCCTGTGGTCGATGTTGAGTTTCGGCGGTCACACGAGTTATGCTGCCATTAGGCGCGGCCAATACTTGGATTGTGGTGAGAAAGGAACCAAAAAAAAAAAAACAAAAAGGAAGCGGGGGGGGGGGGGGGGGGGGGGGGGGGGGGGGGGGGGGGGGGGGGGGGGGGGGGGGGGGGGGGGGAATGATTTATTATGCCTTGGACACAATTATCCGTAGGCAAAAAGAGATTTACAATAAGAATAACAGAAAAACTTATAAACTAAGCAAAAATCAGGCAGAAACGCAAAATAAAGCGCGTACTAAAGTAAGAGTACAAGTAAGAAATAAGCGTATCGAAGACATGCCACGCAGTGCAAGATCAAGTGCATTCAACAGCACCACGCAAAACAATAATGAGTGCACTCAGAGCAAAATAGAATTAAAGCAAACATCGCATACAAAACATACCAAAAAGATTAGAAGATCGAAAGATCTAGCGCATACTCTTTGGCCTTGCCGGGTCCGTTGGGAGGGAGGGAGGGAAGGGAAATGAGAAAAAGGGGGGGGGGGCAATGCGGAAAGAAACGATAAAGAAATAAGGGATATGGAATTGGGATCTGTAATAGCCCAGAGCAGGCATACAGCTGTAAAATAAGAAAGGTAGATAGATAAAATCAATAAACTAGGCAGATAAGTAAAATTTGTGATTGAATTATTAATTGCAGAAAATTCAACACGAAACACATATGTGACGAGTTTTGATCCCTCTCTAAGCCCTCCTCTGAATAATTTCTTCTGAAAACCCTCTCAATAATCTATTCAATTATATTATACGAGGCGCATACGTGTATCTGGAAACTTTACTTGTTTATATGTATAATACATGTATATTCGCGCCCATGAAACAGTAGTCCGCTCTATCATCATTAAAAATGCTCGGACGAAAATCTCAGATGATAAGCTCACCAAGAAAAATTGAGATAAAAAGTGCAAACGGATCGTAGAAATTCATATTAAATATAAAATCGTCACTGAATTATAATATTTTAGTTACAATAAATTAAACACGATACAGACATTAGATTTGTTTTTGCCTCTTTTTTGAACTTCTGAGAAAAACTCACTCAATTATATTTTTTCTATAATTCTTTTGTGGAGAATTTATAACTGAAAACGATACATATACATATATAAACATATACATATTACATATATAAACCGTATTCACGTCCCCTAAACAATAATAACTCCATTGTCATTAAAAAAAACCACAAAGAAAAATCTGAGCCGGATAAACTCCACGAAAAAAATTCTGACAAATAATGCAAATGAATTCGTAAAAGTGCAAATGGAATTTAAACGTTTCATCCTTACACACATGTACCTGTAAAGATTTTGAGTGAATTAGAAAAAAATTTTAATTTTAAAAAATTCGACATAAAAAACTCTTACTCGTTCTGATTCTTTTTTCATATTTTTAATAACAACTAAGTGAAACTGCACTAACAGTCATGAAAAAAAAACCTTGATATAAATTTTCAATAAAAAATATAAAAAGTTTTTAAAAATAAAATACAATTTTGTTTTATAAAAATTCAATATATTAATATATATAAAATATTTCATTATTCGATTGAAGTATTTACACGATCACACTAAACTTTAGATGACAGATACGTTTTTTTTTTTATTTTTTGAAACTTCCATTACATTAATTTTTATTTTATTCTCGTAATTGAATAAAAAAAAGATGAATTAAATACGAGGCTCATTTGCTTCGGTTTGCTTCGACAATTCCGATTTTCCATAGATTTTTCCCTGGCGGAGATACTCGAGAGAATTTTTTCTAGCCGCTTCTTAGTCTTCTCTAATTCCCTTTCGCTGGAAGCAGAAGTGAAGGCTCGTCGGATAATCGACACTTGGTGTGAATATATCGATAACCCATTAGAGAAGGTTTTCACCCTTGGTAGCAGTCTTTCGGAGTGTTCTCGATTCTCTTTGTCTCATTGGTTACTATATACCGGGTGGTGGGAAAAAAGAGAAGAAAAAAACACGAAAAAACATACCAAGTGATGAAAGAAAACAAGAAAGCTCCTGAAGAAGGCCCATGAACGCGAAGGGCGTGATTTAGCAGCAATTTTCTCAAGGATTTTGCTCAAAGAGCTCGCAGAGAGGTCAGAAGGGGAGACAAAGAAGATTCCAATCGAGAGAGTGTCAACAGGACTTCTTTTCGCTTCTTCCTATTATCGTATCCATCATAGTCAAACTTTCCAGAATTATTAAGGACTCGAAAGGTTTTTGAACATTTTGGAAGCGGTGAAAGGATGGAATTTCGTCCTTCGAGAGAGATTTCCCGTTGGATGTAACTGCATGGAAAATGCAAGGAGTGTGGGCGTCAATATTCGTGGGTGTCCGTTTGCCATATCGGTAGCGAAAGTAAGACCAAAAGAGAGAAATTCAACGCTTTAATCCCGGCATTAATGCCAGGGCAGGAAACCCTTATCCAGCTATCGCTCGGTGAGTACATAAATCTCGGGATACTTTTATAACGTCACGAAAAATCTCACGATCGCGGATAATAAAGCATGAAAGTATCTTTTTTTTATATGGTCTCATTGATTTTTATCGAGACACTCGGTATGATAGTGAGTAATATGATCAGAGTGATTTTCTTTGTCGATACGTATTTTAAATTTCTTTAAAGTGTTTAATCAAGTATTCACTATTAGTGAAATTACGTGTAGAAAATTTTCAAAAAAGTTTTTTTTTTTCATATGACCTTCATTGAAAATGCGAGTTTCAATGCCTGTTGAGCCGACCGAAACAAGTCAATTTCAGACCAATGCGACTGTTGCCGGACAGAAACTGATAATTTCCTTCCCTAGGGCAGAAACTCATCATTTTCTGCCCGCTGAGCGAAGTTGCAACTTTATTTTCAATCCTGTCAGAATATGTTTTGTTTATTTCATGCCTTTATAATTATCAATCTTTCGCTATTTGTTTGAAATTAACTAGTTTCGGTCAGCTCAACAGGCATAGAATTAGTATATTGTGTGACTAGGGGTGAAACGAAACGATTTCAGACCAGAGTGAGAGTTGCCTGCCCGAGCGAAGTGAGTCACACATTATATTTTTCATATAATTTGCATTAAAAATGCTAGTTTCAATGTCTGTTGAGCCGACCGAAATTAGTTAAATTTAGACAAATAGCGAAAGAATGACAGTTACTTATAAAGACTTCGAAATAAACAAAAGATGCTCTAACAGGATTGAAAATAAAGCTGCAACTTCGCTCAGCGGGCAGAAAACGATCACTTTCTGTCCGGCAAGTGGCATTGGTCTGAAATTGACTAGTTTCGGTCGGCTCAACAGGCATTGAAACTCGCACTTTCAATGCACGTTATATGAAAACTAACATTTTTAATGCAAATTATATAAAAAATATAATGTGTGACGCGGGATGAACCAAAACTATTTCAGACCGAGCAATACCAACCCTCGCTTCGCTTGGGCAGGCAACTTTCGCTCCGGTCTGAAATCATTTTGTTTTATCCCTAGTCACACAATATACTATTACTTTATGGATCACAGGAAAAATAATGGTTACTACACTTTGAAATATACCACTGAAAATTATTATCAAAATTATATTCGGAAAGTAATATTTAAGATGAAGTTGGTGAATTGACTTCGTTGCCATCGGCTGATTTCATTCATGCATGGTATTGATAGTTGCTAGAGATTTTCATGTATTTTTCGTATTAAATCGCGTTTTTATAAAAAAAATTCGATAACATGCATTCTTTACGACTCTAATGGAATGTGTGATTTTTCGTTAAGGTGATGTTTAAGTATCCTATATCGTGCAAAATCGAACTTTGCTATTTTCTCTGAAAATATACATTTTTCGAAAACAAAAATAATCATGTTGTTCTCTTTTTATCAAAGAATAACGTGATTTTTTAACGTGGTTTTTTTCGAAAATATCAAAAATCTCTGAGAAATTAGTAAATCCGTTTTGCATCTGTCCCTCTCGCGCTCACAGGGGTTAAACATCACCTTAAATCACACGTGCCAAATTAAGTCACCCTCTTGACTATAAATGACTGAGGATGATTAAAATTTGGAGATAAATAATTTAAGGCTTCATTCACTTTCGCGATCTCCACTGCTATCCTCATTGGTTGAGATCGATTTTTTTTAAAAAACGTACATAAAAGTGACCCTGAAGCTTTATATAACAACTTTAAAGCTTAAAACCGAGTTAATTTTTATTAATTTTCCACGTCTTTCAATTTCTGGATTTACAGCCCGTGCATTCCGCTATTAACAACAAAAATCCATCTTAAAATCCCTCCAGTTTCACGGATATCGAGATCAAGAAAATCTCTCGATATAGTGAAACGTTTCAATACATTTAAGAAAAACTCATCATGAATATAAAAAAGATAATTTATTGTTGTAGATAAGTTTTTTTGCATTTTTGTAATATATGAAAATTATCTTCAAAACAAATATTTTTTTAGCAAACTGTGGAGTTTATTTTTTCAACGGTGCAATTTTTTTTCATTCTAAACTCGAGTACGGAAATTTCGAGTACGGAAATTTCGAGTAGGTTTTTAAATTTCGTCGGAGCTTCAATTTGGCTCTACATTCACTTACCCTTTCGCCCTATTTTTTTTTATTTCGACAGTTCCACGTTTTTCACCCCCTCAACTTGCTCCTTCCACTTGTGAGATTCCGGCTTATCGTGTATGCAGGTTTTTTCTGCGAGCTTACACGAGAAATCCGGTTAAGCCGGCATCACTGGGCATGGACGAGGATTTCGT
The DNA here is from genome assembly GCA_030522605.1 of Cremastinae sp. B BG-2022a. NCBI lineage: Eukaryota > Metazoa > Arthropoda > Insecta > Hymenoptera > Ichneumonidae > Cremastinae sp. B BG-2022a. The sequence goes on along the minus strand of JAPYYX010001528.1, from coordinate 33,246 downwards.
TTAGAGGCACTCGAATTTTCGGATATTTCTTGACGACCATGTTTTCAAATTTTCCGTCCGAACGCCCTTTGGGCAAACCGCAAATGAATGCATCCAAAATTTTCATAAAATTTTTAACTACCGTTCTTAACTAAATAAATATTCTCAGTTCATTTCAATAATGAATAATTTTCAAACATTTTTTTAATACTATATTTTTTCTGCTTTTTTAATATGTATAATTAATACTATTTTTGAAAATGTATGTGTAAATGAAAGAATATAATAAATACCGTCATTTGTATGTGCGGAAGTCCAGATGGTAGTCACGGCCACCTCGTCTTTTTTAAAACCTTTTTTAGTAATATTTTAAGAGAGATAATTCATGAATGGAACTTCGCTTTAAAATGTAGGATAGATATGTATATACCGAAAGGACCATTCATTATCTAGTACACTTTTTTTCTTTTAACCGGCAATAATAAGACTAGTGTATTCAGCACGAAGTGTATTCATTTCTTTTTTCTTTTAATTCACGGTTTCACGAGTCTATTATTATCATTACAATACACAAGTATTATAAGATTATATAATTCTTCAGTAACTTTATACTGACCTATATTTTGACATTGACAATTTTTTTTCACGTGTTTTCTTTTCCAAAGGTTTCCTGGTACAGACCAAAATGTCAATTGGCACACTCATCCTTCAGATTGCGCTATTCACATAATCGAAAACGAAATTAGCAAGTAAACAAATTCACAGCTAATAGACTTCAACAACTTTTTAATGATAAATTTTGATAATTGATTGATAAAAAAATTACATTTTTGTTTTATCCACAGAAAAAAATAAACTTTCGCAAAGAAATCAAAATTGTCAAAAAGGTATTGAAGAAAGATTTCTCGATTAAATCAAACAAATTTCAATTTTTTTTCAAAATGTTCTTTATGAAGTACATCGGACATTCTCTTTTTCGAAAACTTCTTTATTTTGAAAAACATATTTTTTTACAGTAATCAAGACGTATTTAAATGGAAGAATCACAAAACTTCAAATTCGAATAATCAAAAAATTGAACAATTAGTTTTTTCTTCAACCGATTTGTAAATTTTTTACGAAAACATTATTTTTTTCTAAATTTTCGTAAGAAATCGATTTAATCGAGACAACTACTCTAAACACAATTTTCCCTAAACGGATCATCCATTAATTATGTAGTGTATAAAATTCCTGTAGTCTACTGCAGCGCATTTCACATTTTTTGTCAGAGATTCCGGATTCAGAAGGTTCGGAAAGAACGTGTGTACAGAGAGCTCGGAACTCAAGATTCAAAAGTATCGTCAAATAATCACCTACCCGGCTAGAAATTTTCTCAGGTTAGCCTCAATACGGATACGGTCCTGAACAGGCTGAAGAAAGGCTTGCCGTGATACGGTAGCCTAATGCGATACTGAGCTTCGCAGTACTCAGGCTACCTTATCTTTTTGCGTAGATTTTGAATTCCGTCAGCCTGTTCAAGTCAGTTCATTTCCTAATCCGGCCGTCTTATTATCGAAGCATTGGTCGTTCTGAAAAGGCTAGCCTGGTCAGATATCGATAGGGCTGCCAGTCTCTATCCGTAATACCGCATCTCGGAATATTGTGTAGGGCAGACTGATCAGGCAACGATAGGGCTGCCAGTCTCTATCCGTAATACTGCATCTCGGAATATCGTGTAGGGCAGACTGATCAGGCAACGATAGGGCTGCCAGTCTCTATCCGTAATACCGCATCTCGGAATATCGTGTAGGGCAGACTGATCAGGCAACGATAGGGCTGCCAGTCTCTATCCGTAATACCGCATTTCGGAATATCGTGTGTAGGGCAGACTGATCAGGCAACGATAGGGCTGCCAGTCTCTATTCGTAATACCGCATCTCGGAATATCGTGTAGGGCAGACTGATCAGGCAACGATAGGGCTGCCAGTCTCTATCCGTAATACCGCATCTCGGAATATCGTGTAGGGCAGATTGATCAGGTAAGGATAAGGCTGCCATTCTCTTTCCGTAACACGTGGCTATTCAAGGAAAATATATATCATATAAGGCAGCCTGATCAGGTATCGATAAGGCTGACAGACTCTTTCCGTAATACCGTTTTTCGGAAATACCCGATATTCTTTGAAAAAAGCTGCACCTCGCTTTAATCCTTTCGCGTTTGTATTCCCATTCGGTTGGTGGAACCAAGAGCATCAGAGAAAGCTCGCGGTAAGTCAAATTCTTCTGACCGGATGAATCGTACCGGCATAGGTGTGGAAAGGGATGAGAGGGAGAAAAATAGGGGCAGAGGAGTTGGTCGAGGAAGGTTCGGCAAACGAAGAGGTTCACGTCCAGTTATCCGCGATCTCCTGTGGGTTTTACGAGCGGGTTAACGACTTTACGTATATACATACTTTCATCTGTATTTCTAATATGTATGTATGTATGTATATGTATGTATGTATATGTATATATGAAGACCTTTTGAGGGGAAAAAGCAGGAGAGGAACGCATGGGATATCGTAAAAATGGGGATGGTTCTGGACCATCGGGAATTCTCCCTCTCTTCCCATGCTGCTTCATCCCCCATTCCTCTCTTCTACATTTTTTTCCTTTAATTTTTTGCCTCTTTTTACCTCGATGAAAGTGCGAAGGGTCACGAAGCTGCCTCGAAGTACTAATTAACTCGCCGAGCGCTCCGGAACTTTACAGTCGAAGGAAAAAAATGATGCATGGACAGGGGGGGGGATGAGAAAAAATTAGACGGAGGAAAAACCACGTAGAAAAAAAGAGTGAATCAACTCAATGACGAGAAAATAGGTTTGTTGACTGTTTTTGTGTAACGCTGTTGTGCACAGAGTGTGAGTGAAACAAAAAAATGAATTGTTTTTCCTTTGTTTGAGTCTCGTGGGCGGTACTCCGGCGAACGAAAAAGTGGCAATGGCGAATTTATGACGTTAAAAAAATATAAGGGAAAAATTTTGCATGTCGGAGAGATCAGTTTGTCTCTCTCTCACTCTCTCCCTCTCCCTCCCTCCCTCCCTTTCTTTCTCTCTTTCCGTTTTTTCAGTGCTTCGTCTTCCTTTTTTTGGTGGATAAAAAAATGCAAGAGATCCCAGAGTCAACGCTGTACCTGCAGTCGACCGAGAAGCAAGCCCTCTTCCTTCAAAAACCCTTTTGTACTCAGGCGTCTGTTTACACGCTCTTTGTATGTGGCCACTCCAGGGAATAGCTCCGGCCCGTTCGGCATTCGAGAATCCGACGTAGCTTTTTCGACATCCAGTACATTTTGTCTATGGGACGTTCCGTGACGAAACTGCGAGCCCTTTTTTAAGTTTAGCTCAAGTCGATTTCTTGAGAATCTGTTGAAATTTTGGAAAAATTTTCTTCAATATGACACGGGAAAGTGTGCTAAATTCGAATGACTTCTACTGCGTAGAGAGGGAGATATTTATTATTGAAAATTCCACTTTCTCATAACCTCCCATAAGAGCCCACGATGAAAATTGAAATTTTTTGCATTAAATATCTTTGTTTCTACACGATAGAACGCACTCAAATTTCACACACTTTTCGGTATGGCATTAGCAAACTCCTGTTTAAAATTTTAACAAATTCTAAAGAAATGTGTTTTTTATGATTTTGCCTTTCGTTGATACGGGAAAAAACTTTGGATCGTGACTGTAGCGAGACAACTACTTTAAGTTGAAAACAACTGCATTATTTCTAGTTTTAATTAGGTGTCACGGGTTCATATTTTTACAATAGGACTATATACATACGGATTTCGACAGGAGAAAAAAAAACTTTTTTAGCTACTAAGAATTTTTTTTTAAATTTGAAATTACAAGATAGAAATTTTTGTAAAAGTTTTTCATGAAGATTTCAAACGTGAATTTATTTATTAAAGAATAAAACTGCCAGCCCTGTTTTTAAACTAAAAACCCGAGTTCACTGTTTTAATCAGGAGTCTCGAGTTTATATTCTCACAGAAAAAAAATAAACGAAAGTTTTTACCAGAAAAAGGATTTTAGGACTCAGAGTTTGTTCCAAATTTGAAATTACCAAAAAGGAAATGTTTTCTCAACTTTTTTATGAAGACCGTAAACACGAATTCATTTATGAAGTAACCAAACTATGTGACATGTAAATACACAAACCCTTGCTTACCAAATTTTTTAACCAGTTATTTAATATTCGTTTCCTGCATTAATATCATTTTTGTTTCACTATTTTTCTTTGTGATTTTTCTAATTAGCGGGCCCGAGCTTTGGACAGACGAACTATCTATTATTCAGCGTGTCTCATATACAGGCCGTTCCATGTAAAAAGTCTCTGTTTCAAAACTCGACATTCAATTGAACTTTTTTCAATTACAGTGTAAAATAATTTATTAAAATAACGACAAAGTATGAAAATTGCATATCGTATCATTAATGAATGCACTTTCGGTAATAAAAAATGAATAATTCATAAGAGAAGTTTGTTTATGTTCAAATTTATTTAAATTTTATTAGTTTTATTTTAGTTTTTTTTTATCAGAGAAGCTTCGCAGCGACGCAAGCTTGTAAAAGCGCATTAACGATGCACAGAGAGATGGCGCAGAGAGAATTTGTAGTGAGCGGAGTATATATTTATTCGTGTCAATGATGCCTGAAATTTCTGTTGAAGAAGAGACGTACAGACTCGTAAATATTTTGGTGTTTTTCGTTCCCATTTTCTCTCCCTTCCGCTCTCTCATCCGTTATTCGAACACACGGAAAATGAAATTTCCGAACGCGCCCGATCCGCGAGAGATTAAAGCACCTCGAGCGTGGAGAAACTAAAAAAAAAGCGAACGCAACACAGTGAAAATAAATAAATAATTTTCCATCTGGAAAGCTCGAGGCAGGAGCGTTAAAACGAAACTTAATTACTCGCACGCAGTTTATGAAACGAAATATCGATCACCGTCCATACACGTGACGTTTTTCATTTGTTTATCCTTACGCGTGTACGACTTTGCCTTTTTCCAGATTAGACGCTTTTTTTGCTCTTATTTTTCACTGAAAATTCTAGCGATGCGTGAAAAATTGAAACAAAAGAATAAAAAATGTGAGGGATGAAAAATAAGGGAGAGAAAATATTGCATACGAGTCGCAATAATAGATTTTTATGGTTTTCTTTCGTATTTTAAGGTGGTTTCGTATCGCGACGGTGAAATTCAAAAGCTTCCCTCCGTGTAAACAAGAAACAAGAAAATTTAAAATAAACTCATCACATTTTCTTTATTAATCATGATAATAATTTTTTAAATTGAATTGGAGGTACAATCCCTGACAAAAGTGAATTCTCCTGACTCAATTGTCAAAGTGTAGTCGTTGTTTTTCTATCAGAAAGTTGAAATTTATTATTGTCATATTTCGAATGATACTCAATACGTTTCTAATTTTTTATCAACAATTTTTACAGCCGTTATTGTTGAAACAATTTAAAAAATGTTTGAAAAATTCTTGATTTTGTTCCAATTCCAATTCATTTTTCCTTTTGTTTTTTATAATTAAAATTTCACTTTGTTTTGTTAAAACAGAATTTTTCGTAGATTCCTATAGAAATAAAAATAAACGAAAATCGTATCAATTACATAAAAACGGATATTTTCACAAGCCCCATTGATTAATTTTCATCTCTATTTTTTCGTTATTATTATCGTTTGAACAATTTTTCACCAACTGCGTTTTGCGGATTTTGATTAACATTTTTTTTTGCGTTTCATCCGCTGTTTTTCTCTTTTATTTATTTTCTTGGCATTTTTTCCCGTACGTTTATGCACGAATTTTTCCATACGTATATTTGTTCGAGAGGAGGAATTCGGGCAGGGGACACGAGGGAGGACAATCGGGAGTGGCAGGATAGTGAAAGGAGTCAGATCTGCTTGTACTCGAGAGGAAAACCAGAGTGCTGTTCTCTCCACAATACCCCAAAAACCTATATACATATCCAACCACGCGGTGCATACCTCGTCACCGCTTTCTGCATACGCATGAAAATTCCGATAAAGGCAATTCTATACATAAAAACAACATTTTTCGTAGATTAAAAAATTTAAAATACCAGATCTGAAAAACTACTACTCCGCATAAGTCATATATTTGTTGTCATGGAAATTTATTGTTCAAATTAATATTTCGCAAAATTATTTATCTGATCGAAAAAATTTGGTGCTAAAAAATGTTCGGAAAATCCACACGAATACTGTCCCTTAAAAATATAATAGTTTCAGGATTACAAATATTTAATTCCAATGTATGTTAAATTTCAAATAAGGATTAACATTTTATTAAAATACGTCTCTGTTTTAATTTTTTTTGGGAATGGATGTATTGATGGAAATTTCAGGATAAGAATTTGTATTTCGAAATGAAAAGCCTTGTGGAATTCTCGTTTTTGGTTGTGTGTTATATTTGTACGTGTCTGGTGGTGCCATCAAGCCCGAAGACAATGCAGCATCGACTGCACACATAAATACGTATTCTATACGTGCATAAATATTAATATGTACGTGTGGGGAGGAATGAATTCATCCTTAACACCGAGCACGAGCTCTCTTCAGCATTATATCCCCGATATTCTCTTCGTGATCTATCTTGAAATTGCATGCACGCATAGTTTATTGTACACACAGACAAACGAACAAGCGAGAACCACGACCATTGTCAGCCACGTGTAAAGGCTGAGAACTCTTCTTACTTTTCTCTATCAAGAAAAACAACTGATGGGAACTGAAATAAAAAAGGTACTAAAAGAGAACCTTTCGAATGGGTTACATAATAACTTTTATCTTTTTTCCATGTCAGGCTATTCAATTTTTTTTCACGAACATGTAATTTTTCTTAGCTTGTTTTAATTGCATTTGAATTATGAGTGGAAATGTCTGTAACAAAATATTTTCCTGTCTTTTGTGTGAAGGACGTACTGGAGCTCCAGTAGAAATTTTTTCGTGTTACATCCGGCGCTGATCCGGCGCTCGCCAGGCCTGATCAGCGCCGAATCAGGACTGGCGAGGGCCGGATCAGCGCCGGATGTAACGCGAAAAAATTTCTACTCGGGAGATACTTCAAAACGATGGTAAAAATCTGAAAATTTGACTAGCCACTGATAGGAGAATTCTAATGCTCCTGTGCAATCGTAATAAATTAATAAATTATAAATATTGAAAAATCGTAATAAATTATAAATATTGAAAAATCGGTAGTAGTCATTTCAAAATTCAAAATGACAATTTTTTGAGAACTTTGACTTTCCATAATCTTTCAAAAGGGTTCTGAATTTTTTTTATATAAGTTATAATAGCAATTAACAGCTACCGATTATTAATTAAACCATTTTAACAATAAAAATCGCTTAAGCAATTAAAATAGAAAAATTAAGTGAAATGTTTTCAAATTTTGTACTTGGCATGGAACACTGGTATGATCTATAAAAAAATATTTTTCGGAGATGGAACCTTTTTTGTTTATGTTAAATTTTATAAAATTCTAAAGTACCTAACTTGTAAATCTATCTCAAACTTGCAACAAGGATTTTTCAGAGGTTTTCGTCTGACAAAAAGTCCACAAAATTTGAACTTTTTCCTAGCATTTTAAAAATACCACCAATTCCTTCTTAAAAAGCGTTGTAATAAAGAGATTTTACTGTTATTTCCAAAATAACTTTTCCAAAAAATAAAAAATTAATTGAAAACAAAAAATTCCAAATTAAATTTAAAAAAAGTTACATCATTCGGAATACTCGATGATTTTCGCGTTGCTCTAAAATGTAATTACGTTTCTATTCTAATTGAAAGCGCATCGCAGTTTTTTCTCTTGGCCTCGTTAAAGTTCGTCGAACTCTTTTTTTTTCTTTTAGAATCACGTTACCGAGACAATTGTAAAAGAAGAAAGGCCAAATGATTGTATCGAGAGGAAATGAGAAAAGATGGCAACACACCTGAAGAGGAGCGAGGAAAGAGCGAAAGGGTGGTTGAACGCTCGAGCTGGGGGATGAATATTACGAAAGGCATCTTGTAACGTACGGAGAATCGATCGTGCGACATTGAGGATCCTCCAGGTATCGTTTGCCTCTCGTTACTTTCGTTTCTGCAAAAGTATAAGAAGAGAGAGAGAGAGAGAAAGTGCACTCGACCCAGTTGAAACGTTCTTCGATGTTCGACAAACCTCACGGAGCCAAATCTTTTTTCTCCTTTCGTCGCCTTCCCTTTTCTCCTTTTTCTTTTACCCATCGATCCATCTTTGATACAGCCTTAATTAATTTCTCAGTCTCTCGAATCTCACGACCGGTTTTAAGAACCGACAAACGGCCAAAGAGACGCCAAAGACGAAAAAAAACTCTTTGATAGATTCATCTCGAAATGCTTCCGATCATTTTCTTCTTACCAGCATTCGTTTTATAAGAGATAGAGTGAAATGGATCAAAAACTCTAGCGTAAATGGATATGCTAAGTATTAAAAAGTTTCAAAGCCACCTCATCATAAACTATTTAATATTTCTGAGATGCGAACTTTATTGATGAAATCCTATCTTTTATTTTTATGTATCCATAATGGATTTGTTTCGATCTCATCTGCGTTTTCATCTATTTTCATACGTATCTTAAAATAGTCGCTAGTAATGTCAATTTTTTATTATTTTTTACTATTTTCTTACCATTTTTCACAATTTTCCTCCAGGCCCCGCATCGTTTTCAGGAATTTTTCCAATTTTCTGAGAAGGCATAAAACTAATAATTCGTGTGAAATACGTAGATAGAACTTTTTTGAGTGTTTTCCACACAATTTGAAAAAATGTCTATAATTGGAAAATTGACCAAAAACCGTGAATTCAAAGTTTTGGGGTTTGTGAGACTCCGGTGTGACCTTTTCGTTTCATACGATGATGCTGATTTTTGTTTTTATTTTAAATATTAAATTAAATATTACTATTTACATGAAATATTTGACATATCTATAACAAATACGATTCCGAGGTAGATAAAAAATTAATAAAAAATTATTCTGTCTTGAAATAGCTTTGTAAAGCTGCGAATTAACAAAAAAAGGAATAAAAACATTTTTTGAATTGTTATTGTTTCAAGTGAACATAGAAAAAGAAACTTGTTACAGAAATAAAAATATTGATGTCGTGAACTGTCTTTGATTAGAATTAAAAATTAATACGATCGATTAAAAATTAACACGAGTATCACAATTTATAAATACTTACGATTATAATATATTCTAAATGCTTTTTTGTTCCAAATGTTGGCAGGGAAGAGTAATTGTTGACAGGAATTAAATGACAGAAAAAGCGTTTTTTTTTATGGAAACACCAATTACCTCAATTACCTTTATTAATTCATAAGACAACTCTAATTAATTGAATAATACACTATATACAACACCACGTAACATCTCGAATCGATTTTTTCCTCCTCAGCACCATGCGCCCATTTATTTTACTATTTCTTAAAATTAATCTTCGGTGTCTAAATAAAAAACTGGAAAGGAAAAAGAAATCGGAGCCTCCCGATTTGTTTATCTCTTCCTAGTTTTTTATAATAGTTCGCGTGATGAATTTTTTGGTTCTTTTACACATCAAATTAATTCGTTTCACTTTTCTTCGTAGTATTTTTTTTCTTTTTTCGCCTTTTCCTTTTTTTCGCTTCGATGCACGATTTTTTTCCAGTTTACGATGCAGTTTTATGGCGAGAGGGATAAAACGGAGAAAATCAGGGAGATCAGAATTGGAAGGATTCGATGAAGAACGCTCGCTTGATTTTTCGTTGATTCTCCTGATCTTGGTGGTTCCTGCGCCAATCTCTGATTGCTCGCCGCCAGGGTCAAAATTGCCTCTGTAGTTCGTGTCCCTGCACCCGGTATTCCGGACATTTTCGAAATACAAATCAGACTCAGATTTCCACCTGGAAAATGCTCGCGCTCCAGTTTCAGGATTAAGCCGAGACGCGAGGACACGACCAAATTCCCTTCAATTGGTGCGCTCGGCAAATCCCTCGTCATCGGTTTTCGAACCTGTCCATAAAAAAACAACACGACTTACCGAAAAAAGTATTTTCAGTTTGATTTCGAACTTTCACTTCATTAATTGTGAAAAAGCTCAAAGTCAATTATTTAAGCTTCGAAAATAAAATTTAAATCAAATTAGAGATGAACTGGAGATATAATGCGAAAGTGACTTTTCCTTACTGAATTGGTTAAGATTTTGATGTTAAAAAGTTTACATTTTTTCTTGTGATATTTAGAATGATACTCGATAAGTTTCTGATGTTTTATCAATAATTTTCATATTATTTATTGTTGAAACAATGAGAAAATAAAAATTTTCGATGAAATTGTTTAAACTCGGTTATTAAAATTGTTTGTGTTCTGATAGTTGAAAAAAATTATCATCAAAACCTCATCGATTTAATTAAGGATAATGATAAGTGGAATGGATAATTTCTTAAAAACTGTTTATTACAAGTTAATGAACTTGCCAAAACGGTTCTTCAATGTTTAAACAGCTTGAGAAAAAATTTACGAATTTACTGCATAAAAATACATATAATATTCAATTTATTATAACGATTAAACGATTTAGTGAATTGAGTTGGAATTTGCACAGACGCATCAGAGTTCTATCAGTGACTGGTCAATTTTTCAGATTTTTATCACCATTTCGAGTTATCTCCAGTGCATCCTTTAATATAAATTGTCATTCATATTATCCACAGTTTTCATTTCGTTGGAATGGAATTGAATCCTCGGAAGATAGAAGCAAAAACAATATACCATTGTTTGTCAAATGGCTTTGATTGCAAAAAATTTAATTTCTATCGTAATAAATATTAAACGTTTACAACAAGAATTTCCAAAACGCACGTAAAAAACTTTTTTCCGTTTCATTTTACTCTCGATTACAAGTTTACAAGGTACGTATGTTATAAGCGTTTGATAAAAGTTTTTAAAAAGCTCACAACCCTCGTCTGTGCTTGAGTAATGAAAATAATAATAAATGTAGATTCAAAGTTTTAGAGAGAATTTCAATTGCAGGGAATTCGATTTTTGCTCGGAATCTCCGTCAGGACTCTCGAGCTTTCTGATTTACGAAATCAATTATGTAATGAGACAGAAACATACTGATTTTTGGCACGAATCCACCGACGAGTTTCTCCAGGATTCCGAGTAAATTAAATATTTGAATGCGAATTAATTCATTCTGTACTATGAAACCGAGTGCAAATATTACGCTCGAGAAACCGCGACGAATACTTTTGCAGATTAACAACCAGCATAATATAATTTGCTTTGTGACACAAAGAGAAAATGAAAATGTATTTTCCAGTACGCTTAGAACAATTTGAGCAATATTTTCGCAAATCTAAAAAATTTTAATTATATAAAATTCCATTTTTAACAAGAACATAATTCGAATAAGAAATTATAAGTATAATTAGAATGTCTAGCATTATAAAATTTAAAAAACAAAATTTAGAATAGAATAAAATATAAAAGGTCTGAAGGAGTATCAATCGATAATGTCCAGTAATCAGCGAACGTACTGTTCAATAAATAGCCAGAAAGGAAAAGAAAATTTTTTATAAGAACCGAAGTATGATAACTTCAAAATACGATAGATATTTAATATAAAATGTATCTATGCGTTTTGGAAAAATCTTCAAAATGTTCATCGGAAATGCACGCAAAAATTGAATTCTATAATTTGTCAATAATTTTCTTGTCAGAGCTGATCACGTCTTGCAGTTATCCCTGTCGTACTTACAGGTTATAAAATATATTTGAGCTGCCACCTCAAGACTTCAATAGTATTTTTTTTATCAAAGTTAGAAAGGAATAGAAAAAAATTTCGAGTGAATTAAAAAAATTTTTTAAATAGAAAAATATTGAAATCTTGAAATTTATAAGTACGTAAGAATTTTATTTTCGCTTAATACGAATAAAAATGAGTCTTGATAACAGCTGTTGTGAAAGCAACTGAGAAACAATGGAAAGTCAATGTTATTCAAATGATAATCCGATGAAAATTTATAATGGACGAACCTCTTTGTGGTTGAGGAGAAATGTGAGGTTGGATTTTGGAAAGCTCGGAGCTGAGGTGCAATTAACTTCGAGTGTATCGCCGACGTCATAATGGCTTCTTAGTCTGATACCCTCGAGAGCCGGATTCTGATGTGGAAGCACTGCGACACTCATGTTTCCGGATCCGAAATCCGTCGAATAACTTGGTCTTTCGATCGAAACCTCGCACCCGTATGTACCGGCAAAATTTATTTCCTCTGTCAACAAAAAGTAATTTTAGTTTTTTTTAAACTAGAAAGTTCAAGTTTTTTTTGTCTCGCCTAAGTCGATTTCTTAAGAATTTGTTGAAATTTTGGAGAAGAGTTCATCAATATGAAACGGAAAAGTGTGGAAAATTTGTTATTTATTATCGAAAAGTGCAATTTCTTGTAATCTCCCATAAGAGGCCAAAAAAATTCTAATTTTTAGCAATAAGGATCTCAATTTCTATACGGTTAAAAGCACTCAAAATTTACACACTTTTTCGTACGATATTAACAAACACTTGTTTGAAATTTTAAGAAATTCTTGAGAATTTTTTTTTACGATTTTGCCCTTAGTGACCACGAGAAAAAATTTTTGATCTTGACTGTAGCGAGACAACTATCTTAAAATATACTTCATTCTTCAGATCTACGATTTCTACCAAAATCTTGACTACTATATTTTTCGAATTCTTCCTTCCATTAGATTCTAGTTAAATATTTTTTGTACTGATTTTTATCGAAATCTTTTTATGGAGTATTTAAATTGTTTTTTTGCATTTTATGGATGAATAATCTATTTCGTATTGCTGCCGATTTTTCGTATAATATTTTGAACTAACTAAAGCGAAAATATTCAGAGAATTACGTTCCACTTGCTGAAGTTATGTTCATCAAATTTGTAAGTACAACAAATTTTGACTCGTCTTTGCAGATCTAAAATTACACCGAAATTGACCCAAAATTCGAGATATCAAAACTCGACACTTTTTTATCATTGTGAAATAATTGTTTAAAAAAAAATTCAAAACTTGAATTTTTCGTATTGAATTCCTTGAATTCTACTAAAGTACAAAGTTTTTTCTGAATCCAAATTTGAAGACATTTACGAAATTCAGGAGCATAATAGCGCTCGTTTTTATTTTCGCCTTTGTTATACGTACATTTTGTTTTGAAAAGGAGTAAAAATATTTTTGCTTACTTTTAGCTTCCGACTGACCGAGGAGAACGACCTGTTTGCTGTCGCTTTGTCCGACATCGACTTTGACACCGGGTACAGAGTATTCACGACCAGGCGGGCTGTTAGATGGCATGTAAGTATAAAACTCGTCCTCGTCTTTGTACCATTTAACCGAGTAAAGCTCTTCGTTTCCAAGATCGTACTCGCAACGTAAAACGACTCTGTCCTGACGTGGGTCCACAATCTGAGGTATCTCAACGCCCAAAAATCGAAAACACTCTCCTGCAATACAACAGAGAGCAATATTGAATTAAATTTTTCATAAAATTATTATTTTTAGATTAAATTTACAGTTATTATTACAATGGAGAATAATATTAAGTGTAACAATGTAGAATAATGTGGAATTAAGGTAGATATGTAATTTCTTGTTTTTTTAGGATTTTGTTGAATTTTTGCACAATCCTTTTTCATATGACGTGGATACATTTACCAAATTTGGAAAGGTTTCACTGCGTAGATACCGAGATATTTATTGTTAAAAATCACAATTGGAAGTACTCATAAAAGAGCACGTGTTAAATATTGCGATTTCCTATCTTAAAGATCTTAACTTCTAAAGAGTGAAACGTCTTCAAATTTTGCTTGGCTCTTTTTAGTACTTCAAAGAAGTTTCTTTTAGTTCGTTAAATAAATTCTTGCTAAACATAAGTTCCAAAATCACATGATACAAATATAAACGTAAAACGAATTTTTTAATTTGACTGTACCAACAGAACTACCTTAAATTTCTCATATATATTTTTTTAGTAAATTTAAATTTATCAGGGCAATAAATGATAATTATTCACCTAGGACAGTTTTTGAAATATTATCTTGATTTTAAAATCAAACATTTCAATATGCGAGCGAAATAATAATAAAATATTAACCGGAGCAGTGCAGTTAATGTTCATATTTGAAAAACGAGGCTAAGCCGTCATTAAATCATGCCTATATAAAAAAATATTTATTTTCCTGATGATCGTGGAATGGCTCGTAGATAAATAGCCGACTTTGCTCCATCATCCATAATTGACGAATGAGAGGTTGTCCTCGCAGCGAACGGAATAATTTTCGTCAATTAGCCGACAATGGGAGCTCTCGTCGGAATTTGTGCCCGAATCAATTTTATTTACATCGGCGGCGATTGCCAGTCGTTGTCGCGAACCGTTTCGTTTTGTTTTCCCCGAATGCGCGTGGGTGCGATTAAAATCGCTCGATAACGAGTCACGTCGATAACGAGCCTGATTTCATCTCTACGAATCGAAATTTTTATCGATTTTTCCCATTTCTTCCGGACGATTGCGAAATTTTCATCATTCGCTCATTTTTTTTTCTCCCACTCTCGATTCGTCTGCATCGCTTTTCATCTTTCACGCGCAAGAACAAAAAATTGAATCCACAAAGAGGAGCCCATTGTCCGTATGGGTAAGGGACAGAGAGAATTTCTTTATTTCAACCCTTGTATGAATTCCACCCCCATTTTTAAGCTTTTCAAAAAATTCGTGGTAGGTCCAGTCGCTTTTAACTCGATCCCAGTGAGGATGATTTGCCTTAATTTGCGACAATGTTCGCTATTTTATTATTCCAACCACCTTTCATCCCCCTCTGTTACTCTTTCATCCCTTTCTCTCGTCTCCTGTGGCAGATTTCTCTCGTCCGTGCGCTTTCTCTTCTTTATTTTTCTTCATTTTTGTTCCTTTTTCGCGGCTTTGCCCCTACGACTTCGAATCACCCTTGCGAATAGGGGCGAAATTCCCTATGTGCAAGGGTACATGTCATTTTTGAAAAATCAAGTGGAAGCCCTCGATTCTACAGAGTGACTGATCGGCCACTCAGGGTTTCTCCATTATTTTTCATCTACGTTAAAATTCGTCTGTCTACCGGGTGGTTTAAGAATAATCACAAGCAAAAGTTACGTGATTTTGTTAATAATAGATTTATTTATAACAACCAGGAAAGTTACTAGATTTCTTAAATCATAGATTTTTCGCTCAGTATCGTTTTTCGCTCAGTAAATTATGGTATATTCGTTTCGATCGGAAGAGTGGCTATCTGGTTGAAATTTTCATGAGAATTTATTAATTAGTTAATAAAAAAAATAGGCACTGATCGGACAACAGCTTTCTCGCGGGAGACGTTTATTTTTGTTTGTTTATTTTTTATTAGCGGACCCAGAACAGACGTTCTGCCACTAAAAAAATTAATCGACAAATGCTGTTAATTTAGAATCATACGCCTTTTGATATCAGAATTACTAAAAAAATATGAAATATAAAAAAATTTGGTTTGAAAGAAAAAAATTTTTATCTCGACACCAGCCTCACCTACCAAGTCAAATTACAGATATAAACCATCGTGGTGACCCCACAGACAAAAAATTTCATCGAAATCGGTCGCTTAGAAGGAGAAAAATTACACACGTACAGCAGAATTTTATATAAACAGACAAATAAATACCTCGTGAACAATTCGGCCAGACTTTAATTTATACGATAATTTTTTAAAGTTTAATCATTTGATATTCAAAGAGAAATCCGTAACTCCGTAAAATCTATAGTAACTTCGTTGCTTTGTGATTGGTCTTGAAGGCAATAACAAGGATCAAAAAAAAGTTGAAAAATTATGGCATATTCCTTTTGATCAAAAGAATGGATGTAAGGTCGAAATTTTCATGAGAATTTATTTACTGCTTAATTAGCAAATATTCGACGTCCGCGAGAAGGTTCCAATATTTTTTTATTATTTAAAAAAATAAATTGTCATTTAATAAAAATAATTTTTACATATAATTTTGTATTCTTCTCGTTTTATTACAAAAAGTTTTTCAAAAATTATTTTCCAAGTAGGAAATATTTGAAAAAAAGCTTTTCCATCTCTGACACCCTGTATTTTAGAATCTGAAAGGGAATGGAGTTTGCTGATGCGAGAGCCCGAGGTTGAGAAAAAAAGTAGAAGTAAATTAGATAGATCCAAGGGAATTGAGAATTATGGCACGAGAGTCGGAATTCAAAAAAGACGTGGAGACGAAAATATAGAAATATAAATGCGTATACATATTTGATCGAGGAATATTCGAACCCGCATAATTCAAAGCATTCAACTGAAAATCTCGAGGAAACGAAATCGAATGACTGAAGTCCATTATTTTTCCTCTCTTTTTATTTTTAACCGTTTCATTTCTATCAATTTTTATTCACCATGATATCCAATTTTTCTTCGTTACAAACGATATTCAATTTCTATGAGAGTCTCCATCGCGCATCACTTGCTTCACGAAGAAGATTGAAAAAAATGATTTTATCCTTTTGGGACAGTTTTATAATTTTATTTTTTTGTCACTGATGGTACAAATTCAAGTTTTTCAATATCTTTTCATTTTTGTTTCATTTTTTCGTTATTTTTTTCTTGTTCAAGGAACTAAAAAATTTTATTCCTTATCCGAAAGAACAAGATTGAGAATAATGAAGAGTTTACATTTTAAAGTTTTGAAATAAATTGTTGGATTTCTTTTTTTACTCGTTCATAAACTTTGCATTTTTTTTTCTTCAGTCTTTTTTTTCTGTTAACAAAGCGAGGAGAAAGTTTTTGTGAAGTTTGTCTGACAGAATGGTGTTTAAACAAAGCCGGGAACGTCACGTCAGGGGATTACACGAAGCCCCGATGCAGCGCAGCACTAACGAAGGCATTAAAAAATGGTGTTTTCTCTTTTGGACAATTTTTCTTCCGCTTTTTCTCCCTATAAAACTTCACGATGACTTGATGTCTCTTTGCATCTGGTAATCTTAGTGCTACACGAATAATATGTTTTGTTTGTTCACAAAATAAAATAGTAAATCAGAGATTTTTTACTCGATAACTTCCCAAAATTAAATATAATCGAACAGAACTCTTTCGCTTCATGTGTTTGTCGAAGTAAATTCACAAATTAAAAATTAAATTATGAAATTATATAAAAACTTATTTTGTAGTGTGTATTCGTAAATATAATAAAAACCAGTATTGATTTATTATTCAATGAAGAACGTAAAAAAATTGAGTGTGAAGATCAAATATATTTCGAGCTGTTCCGAGAACTTATAAGCACTTGAGAAAATTCTTTCGCCGCTCTCGTTCGAATGGGTGGAAAATTCGATAAAGTACACGTAATGAAGGGAGAAATGGGAAAGATTTTCATGTTTTCACGTTGGTCGGAAGCATTTTCATCCCTTTACAATCGAGCTACCAATTAGATTTAATAATTTGCCGATTAATTAATATAGCTTGAGCCACGCAACGACCGAGAGGATTGGTCGAGTTTACTCGGCTGTAACGATAGGGAAAATCGAGACAATGAATTCTATACATTTATTCGGTCTCTCTCTCTCTCTCTCTCTTTCTCTCTCTCTTGATTTCTCCTCAACGGCCACACTTCAATTCGCAATAACTCGGTTACATCGATTCATACACGAACGCTCGAAGTACATCATTAGCTGCGGCCACATTTTTTTTATTTCCCGATTGTAGAAAGTTTCACGGTTTTAAAATTATTTTCAATGACGTAAAAAAAAGGTAAAAGTCCTAGTTTTTTACTAAAAAAATTTACCTTTGAAAAAAGGGTGAGACAAAAATTAAAATTACAAAAATTTCGATAGAGACAAGAGAAATTTATTTGTATTTAAAAATTATCGATCCGTGTATTTCGTGGCTTGGGATCCTAATTCCAATCCCTTATTTTGTGACAACCCTTGTCACTGGGTGAGAAAAAAGGTTAAAAAAATATTGACTTTCGGGTAAAAGATTTGAAGGCGAAAACGGTGAAAAAAATGTCTGTAGCGGTGGAAAGGGACGATCGAGAGATCGTGCACGATTCCTGAGGGATTTTGAGCAGGGACACTGCGGAAGGGTTGGGGCAGCTTGAGAGGAATGAAAAATTTATCACCGGCCGATCCTTATACCGAGAGATCTCGATCGTAATTTTTTATTTAGTGCCACTACAAAAAATATGGGATCGCACTTTAGTGGCCTCGGAGTATAGTTGTGAGAAAAGGGTAAAAAGGGTTCCGAGGGCTTGAGAATACGAAATTCAACTTTTCATGACTGCAACATAAAAAAATAATCATTATTTCATTTTTCATAAAAGAAACCCCTGTCAAGGTTCAAATAGGGTTGAAAATTGAGCAGCCCAATAAATACAGCTCCTTATAAATATAATCACACCTAATTAATTAATAAAAATTTAACTTTTTGAATTAAATAAAAATCAAAACATATCCTAAAAAGATTAAACTTTTTGGCAAAGTTTTAAAAATATTTTTGAAAAAAAGTTTTTATAATTTTCCATTTCATTTTCTTATCAATTTGAAGTGTGAACTCATTGTACATTTACATAAATCGTGTCGAGATTGATTTTATAAGAGTTTTTTATATCAGAAAACAAATGTGCGAGGACGATGGAAATCGCGGCTAACTCTGGCTTTCAGTAGCTTTTTGCGACTGATGTAATGGTGCCAAAGAGCGACAATACCATCCCCAAAACCGCCACTCAGCACCACCATTAATCGCGTTATTTGTTCGTTAATTAAGCGAACGATAAACTTTCGCGAAATATCGATCTGTCGATAAAGCCACAGCAAATGGGATTCCTGTTTGCTTGTTTTTCCTACTATGCACTTTTGACTTTTTTTTTAATATATCAAAAAAAATCACGAGATCTTTAAATTTTTTTTCTCATTTTAAACTTCTTCATTAAACAATTATCATTATTTATCATAATTATTTTCTCAATTTTTATTATTTTTTAAATATTTGTTCGTTGGGTAAATATTAAGTACAATTGCCCCATATCTGATTAAGACGGGGGTAGGGGAAAATGTTGGGTCATCGCCTTCCTCCCTCCTGTTAGCCATTCGTGTTACTCATCCCCTTCACTGGAGATATCGAGAACTCAAAGTTTGCAATTCTAACAAATCTAGACGTGAAAGCGGAGGTGGAGGAATCCCTCTCCAATACTACCCCCATCCTCCGACCAAATAGGACATGGACAAACTGTCCTTATCACTTTTTTTTTTATTTCGACTACGTAGATAATATTTAAATGTTGCGACGTTGTATTTCTTTTGTTTTTACTAATTTACTATATTTAAAATTCTCTTAAATTTCATCCTCGAACCTCATCATTATGCATATTTATAATTTTTTAATATTTCTCAATATTTCATTATTTTTTATGTTTTCGAATGTGTTTTGTATACCAGAGTATTATTTTACAATTTTTGAATATTTTTCAATATTTGATTATCTCGACGCTGCTTACGAAAAAGAAAACTAGCACATTGCTAGCAATCTAGCATTTAGCGAGATTGAAAACGTGTTAGTTTTCGTAAGAAATTTAGATTCTGCTACTTTTCGTAAGCAGCGTCGATCTAATGGTTTCAATGTGTTTTTTACGTTATAGCAAGAAATTTGCATATTGCATTTTCTCTTCATTATTCACACAGTTTTTTGATTTTCCTCAAAATTTTATCACTTGTTTTTTTGTCATATTTCTCTGATCCCATCAGAGGTTCAAAATTCGTATTTTGTATTTCTTCTTCGTTTATTATTAAATTTAATTTTCACCCGACACTTTTGTCTTTTCTTCTGGATAAAGAAAAAATTCTCGTATTCTGCCCTTTTTTTCATCTTCGCGCTCGTTAATCTCTTAATTGATATGAGTTTAACGCAAGGGAGACTTTTAACGAAATTCTCGAAGCGAATTCTTGTCTGACGATTCTCATCGTGGATTTTGTAATCGTACAGTTTGTTTTGTGGCAGCATTATTCTCGAGACTCTATATTTTACTCGTTATTATCATTATTATCGCTGTTGTTATATCTTCATGATTATTCCGTTTTCTGTGCTCACCACGAGAGAGCGAACGTCTCGAAAAGTTTGTGGGTTATGTGGGTGGGTCACCGGGAGTCAAGTGGTCAGTCACTTATATACACTCGCCACGTTATACATATACCACACTAAATAAGCTGCACAGAACCGTTCGTCTTTCACATAGGATTTTCCGTCTCAAATCGACAAGTCGCAGATTTTTTTTTCCATCCAAAACAAATTTTTTACTTTTATCAATCATTTTTTAATACAACAATTTGCGATACTCGTAATGACGTATTTTGATTCGAGTATATAATAATATAATATATTATGTTAGCATAAAAAAATATATAGACTGTAGCTGGATATAATCCAGAAAATGTAAAAGACACAAAAAATTTTTTTACAAAAAGTAGACAATATGTAGGACAAGATTTTAGTTATTGAATTCGGTATTAAGCATTTTTCATGAAAACGTAAAAAATAATACAATTTAAATTCGATGATCCTATATTCAATGATTTCTTCCAGATCCATTCATCATCACGTAAACCATTAAAATTAAATTTTTTTAAAATTTATTAATTAAAATTTAATAAATACATTTTTTATTGAATACTTTTTATCAAAAAATACAAACGATTCACATTCTGTAGTCGTACGTCAATTTTTTTTTTCATGTAACGATCACTTCAGATACAAAAAGTCTCATTTAGAGAAGAGTGTATAAGAGTAGAGCACATAAAATATGAAAGAAGACCAATAATTATATTTTATATCAAACAGTTACAATGATTCTTATGTACTGTAAAATATATACTAAATAAAAATAATGAGAAAAAACTATTTCGAGTCAGTCAAAAGATTATAAAAAGTGATAATTCACGTCAATTCTGAATGAGGAAAGAAACGTCTTAAATCGTAACTCCATGTAGGCTTCTCGTCTTTGTCAACGTCCGGCAGTAATTTAACGTGTATATTCACCAGCGATATGCTGGCTGCTTCTAAATAGAAGGAAAAGAGACGCGACGGAGAAAAGGAGAATGTGGAAGGAGGAAAAGGGGATGAATAAGGAGGATAGGTTCGTGTGTTTTCATCGTGTGTGCGTTGAACCACAATTGGGTGAAATTGGCTACGATGGTTAAACGCACGCTCCAACGCCTCTCGGCTCTCGTGTGCTTTCTTCAATTTACGTCTCTTTCTCTATCCAGTTCGCCTTCCTCGTATTTCCGAACCAATTCACCCACATACATTTTTTCCCTTTTTTCTTCCACACACATATTTTTTCTTCACACGTATTTTTCTCACACACACACACACATCCATTTATATATTATATACATATTATATTATATAAAAATTTCATCTACTTATAATTTCACATATATATTTTATCTACACATATATTTGCGGATTAGGAAGAGAATGAGCAAATGGAGTAAGAAAAGTGAAAGAGAGAAAAAGAAATTGTCTTATCGTTGGATAATACGGTTCGATTCCTCTCTTCATCTTTTCTTTTTTTTTTCCTTACCCGAGTGTACAGTATTTGAGGTTTCCGTGTCTCCTGGCGCACTGATTTTTTCGCAGACTTGAAGCGAAAGGGGACGAGGACAGAGAAAGGAAACCGATAAGGTATAGGAAGGAAGGAAAAGAGTCTTATCCTTTTTCTTTTCCATTTCAGCTGCTCTGTTTCTTCTTCATCTCTTTGCTATTTCACTTATAGTTTTTGTACCTCATACTTTCTCAGGTGCCATGGTATGTAGAAAATTTATTTTTCGCGAAAAATGGAAAGAATGTATATGTATGGATTCTATAGAGATGGAAAAGGATAAGATCGATTCTCTCTTCCATTTCCGTTATTCGCTATCGAACGACGAGGATTTTCTTTTATATATCCTCCCAGTCGCTGTTCATCGGATCATCGAACTTTGGATGGCACATGACTAATTGGTTGCTAATTCACCCATAGATAATGCGTCTGAATTATTATGCTGTACAGACCGATCAGTAACCAAATCGTATTTGCCACTTGACCTCGATATAATTGCAGGCAAATATTATGTGCATTTATATAGAAAATTATGATTTAACGCAAGTCAGGAATAATTTGAATTCTTGAAAATTGTGGAGTTTTCTACAATATTTATCACTATTTCAAATTCGAGTTTGGAATTTTCATGAAAATATTAGCAATGCTTATAAAAAACTAGTGGGTTTGCTTAAAAATTTAATACCAACATTATTTTATTTCATTTTATAGTTGACCCTGCAGACGTTGTCTTTTAATATCCAGATTTTAATAAACTTTTTGTTGGTTCTTTTGGAAATCTCTAAAAATCTATATTATGAACATAAACATTTTGTTCACTGTTTGGATTATAAATAATTATAAATTTTCAAATTTTGCATTGAGATTAAACTGAATTGAGTCAGTTTAATTGAATGTTGTAGATTACATCACAATTCACGATTAAAATTAGAATCAAAATTGATAATGTATTCATTTTTTTATTAATATACGATCCTTTAAAACTCAATATGTATTTCGTGAGTGATCATTTTTTTGGGGATAGAGCAACGGAAATTTATTGGTTTCGTTTAAAATTGACAGTTTCAGAGTCAACTATATCTGGCCATCAATTGATAGTCAGCTGTCAAGCGAATATTTGTGCATCCAGCGATCGAAAATCAATCGAAAAATGGACTTTCATTTTCTCATGAACTTCACAGTTTTGCGGGCAACTTTTCCAATTTATTTTTGCATAGCAACCTTATTCGGAGGTTCTGTTCTCAAGTCATGGCCTTGCCAACAAACAGCATTTCACTATTTTTATCTACATAGATAGACAAAGTATTTTATTTTTTAAGGTAGTTCATGCATTACGGTTGAATCCAAAAAATTGTTCTTAGTTTATCTTTGCGCCGTGTGGTTTTTCAGTTTATGTTTATTAAGAAAAGTTATTGCAAATTGACTCAAGAATAACATACGTTGCTACGTACGTATGAAAATCGGAGAAAAAAAATTTCTTGAGATTTTTTTTAAAAACTAAAGGAATCTTGATTGAAGTACTAAAAAGAGCCATGAAAAATTTCAAGACGTTTCTCTATCTAGAAGTCAAGATATTTAGGATTGAAAATCGCAACATTTAACACGTGCTCTGATGGAAGAGAGCAGAAAATTGTCATTTTTAACAATGAATATCTCGATATCTAAGAAGAGAAATCTTTTAAAATTTGACACACGTATGCAGCTCACATCAAAGAACATTTGTGCAAAATTTCAACAAAATCCCAAGAAAACGGTTTCATGTACGAACTACCATAATTAATTTTAAACTTTACCGATATTGTCTCTTGAAATTTTCCAACCGTGCTGTACCCTTACTTAATTATGCACAGAAATGGGCATAGTCGAGTACGCAAAATGATTTATGGGAAGCGTGACAATCGAGGCGCCTTTCGATTCTCAATAAGCTTAAATCAATCGATTCGATTAATGTCGATTTTGAGCCGTCGATTTTCTCATGCGAAGCTTCCACCTGGTTGATCTCTCACACGTGCACACTCTCGCAGTGTCTTTCCCATTATTCGAAAAGCTTTTCGCGTCTCTCTCCACTGCACCGTTCGTTTAACCGAGTGTGGTCGCAATCGAATTTCGCTCTCGATACGTTTTCGTCGATTGAACGAATATCGAGCCAACGTTGTGCGCGTTCGGGTCCGCGAGTCCGTATATAATGCGCCGAAAATGTATGAATCCTCGTGTATTAGTCTGTTGATAGCGAATTTAGCAGCAGCAGTTACTTGAGAGACAATGGGCTCAGCTATACGCCGACATGAGAGGAGAGCTCTATGTTTGTCGAATACAGAGGAAAATAGAGGCAAAGAGGAAAAGAGATAGTGACAGATGCGTGGGAGGAGGTGGAAATGGGGAGGGGGAAAAGCAAGTTAGGAACTTGCAGCGAGATTCTAAGTCTGCCTGACTCGTAAAATTAGATTTCGTTCCTGCTCTAGCGAACTATACGTGACGTTGAATTAGATAATCGTTAGACCTTCTCCTTTCCACCTCAGGAGCCTAAGCTCTCTCTCCCTTCCTCCATGATTCGGGACCCGCTTCCATCTTGAGCTTCTTCATCCTCCATTCTGTCTTCCGGAAAGTCTTGAGATCGTTAAAAAAGTTTTGCGCAACGGATTCCCGTTCCGTAGACCGGAATAGAGCACGGGGCGTGCGAGAATCTTGGAGAGATGTTGAAAACAAAATGGCCGCCCCGGCGCCATTTCGTGATCGATTAAGAAATAACGATTCATGACTTTCGAAATGGTTATCCTCAGCAGCTTTTGTTTTATATTCCGAGTTCATGGAAGTTATTTGACTATCGGGAGTGTCGTAAATGTTTTTTTAATGTTCAGGCCAATAAAGATGGCGGAACCGTCACGTGTCCGGCGCGTACACAAAAAAAAGTCATTCCCGTGAGTGCGAACGCGAAAATGTGACACGGGAGATAAGTTCGATGGTAAGCTTACGGTCGGAGGTTCCGCTTAGATCGTTCGATAATTGGTTCTCGAGTCGAATCCCAGTCGAACAATGGACATAACCAATGACGCCATCTTGCCGTTACCGTTGGGTCGTTACGAGCCCGGAGAACAAGCGAATAACCTCGCGCCAAGGGCTGCGCATTAATTTCAAAACGGCCCCCGAGGGCCAGTTGCAACTTTTGAATAAGGAATATCTCCGCTCCGACCTAATACAAGTCGTGTGTATCCTGGATCAGTGGCACAGCGTTCTCGAACTATCAAACCCCTCTCTCATCCCTTCCCGAGGAGTCTCCAACCACGTTTACACCCTTGTTAAAACGCCCGAGGATAATTATACTCGGACTAGTTTACTCTTGCGACCAAACCTAACCGTCGTACTTCCTCTCCATCCTCTCCGATATAAACTCTCTTTTTCCCCTTCGATTCACTTGACAAACAGTTCAACGTTTTTAATCATAAAGGAAACGAAACTTCATCCAAGAACTTTGCCGATTTATTAACGAATTGAATTTATTGAGATGAAAAAAGCGCATTTTTAACTTGATCAAACATCGATGTTATGAGATAAAAATCTGAATTAAAAATTTGTTTTAATTTAGACGAAACGTGAAAATCTCTCGCACCTGTCGACGCGATGAATGAAATCAACCGATGATGACGAAGTCGATTGACCAACTTCATGTTAAATATTATCTACCTTACATTTTTTTACAGTTAGTTTCAGTGGAATATTTCAAAGTGTAATGTTTTTCTTGTCATCCAAAAAGTAAAAAAATAACTTTTTCAAAAATTTTCTACAAGGACGGTCATTTGACTAGTGAATCCATGATCAACCACCTTACTTATCATCTGAACATTTTTTTTCAGGCTCCAAAAATTAGAGTACAATAATTCGAAAAAAGTCTTCCTTATGGTGAAATGAACTATTAAAATAATAATAATAGTAATAAAAAATACAAAAATCATATCAACAAATTTTATTTTTGATCGACTTTAAATCGAACAATGAATTTTAAAAAAACCGATAAGCAATATTATAACAAAAAATGAAAAAAAAAATTGATTTTATGAGCTTATATCGAAATAACAATAATTTTCGATATTTCTATAATATAAATTCATCTCTAGCTTGATCTCTTGTTTATAAGAATCTTGTTTCGAATTCATCTTCGTTGAACTTCCTTCCAGGGAACGATCTTGCTAATAACAGTGGTTAACGTAATGATTAGTGACAACCGGACAAGAATAATGGTTTCCCTACCTCCTTCGTCCCTCGTATTTTTTTCTCCTCCGTTATAAAGCATAACAAGATCGAAACCAGAACGAGCGGATGAATCAGTGAGTCCTAAGGGGGAAGCAATGCCAATTAATGACGCGATATGAGAATTTTTTGTTCGTAACGATCAAAAGCATCAGAGTCAAAAATATCATGGAAAATCGGATGACAGAAAGGATTTTTTTTGTATTTGAACAAATCCGGCAATTATTTTTTAAATTATTGATCGTACGGAATATAATTACGATTTCATCAAAGATCATTCAAAGAGTTAAATAAGCAACAAATTTATGGAATTTATAAAATTTTTTTAAAATGCTAGCAAATTAAAGAACAACAAAAAAATTCCTTTCATCCACAATAACACTGAATTATTTTTTGAGCGTTTTCTTACCGATTTCGGAGATAATATTTTCAAATAAGAAAATGAATAATTTGTCTAATTAATAATTTAAAAAACAAATTTCTTCGTGGTAGTTATAAAATAAAAACCCATAAATCGTGAAAATCACAAAAAAATTATAATAATAAATGTGAAACGATAAAGAGAAAACAGTAAAAAATGAGGTATATACAGCTCGGAAATAAAAATTACTCAAACTGTAAAGAAATAATATTTAAACATGGTTTAAAAATATCCGTAGTATAAGAAAAATAATAAAGATCCATGGGCGTTGAACCTCGTAGTCGGAATATTGAATATTTTTGCTCGTAAAAGAAAAAAAATAATGCTCGAGCCATTTTAAAGACGTGCTTGGGGGGACAAAGGAAATTAAATTTATATTCAGCGTCTCGACGCGTGTCTGATCATATCCTGCCCTGTTCTACTCGGAGGCAAGACTAAGTAATTCTTAATAATATTTTCGTCCTCTTTGGTTCTCTCGCTCGCTTCTCGTGATTCACGTATCCAGAGAGAGAGACTAACGAAGTCTGTGGAACCGAGGAAGGTTAACTCAAGTTCCCCACTATCCTGGTGCACGTTATATCGCCCTTGATGAAGGGACGAATATTCGTACGTAAATATATACACACATACATATATGTATAATATATTTTGTATATATGTATGTACAAAATATCCCTTGTACGTCTCTGTAATTCGTTCAACAGTACGTTTCTCCTTAGCTAAAAGGCTTCCGACGTTTTGTTCAACACGTCCGGCCCCCTGCGAAATTCATCCTGAAATCGTTAACGAACCCTCCATCATAAAATACCAACTAACGAAAAAGCATCATTTTGATGTCATAATTGCTTTGCTTTTTTCCCAGAATCACGAATCGTCATTCGGTCCATTTAAATTTTTTCGCACGTGTATTTATTTATCATCCTCTCTCATTTACTTTTTGTTATTATGCAAATCGGAGCTCTTCTCATTTGCATGAAGTTATATGAAAAGTCAAAAAGTTTTTCATGTGAAAAATGATATTTTAAAAGCTCGAGGATCAAAATAAATTATTTTGTTATTTGGTATTTATTATTCCATTATCGGGGCGAATATTCATTATTAAAAAGCAAAAACATATCGTAAATTGTATGAAAAGACGATTACCTTTTCATGCAAAAAATTATTCGATGGGTTCAAAAACTGAAAAAACAAAATTAATTATTTTGAAGAAAAATTTAACATTCATTATTCCATTTTCGACACAAAACTTCAGTATTAAAAACTGAAAAACATAAATTAATAAAAAAAATAATTATTTTTTTATGTAAAAAATTTCATTCCGAAGCTGCAAAATCAAATGAAATTATTTTGAAATCTGTATTTAATATTTCATCATCGAGATCGAAATTCATTGAAAAGATGCAAATTCACGATTCCCATAAATGATCGAGTTGGATGACATTCAAATTGAATACACGATTGAAATTCTTAGAAATGAGTATCTCGTCAATGGAAATATGAAATATTTCTCATTTTATTTTACTTGTCAGTTACGAACTGTAGATTTTTCGTTTCCATTTGTAGTTCTGTAGGAATGTCATACTTCTCTGAAAAGTATGACGATTTTACTGAGGGAAATGCCAGTGACAGTGCCCAGGGCAATAAATTAACCGTTGCAGGATCGCAATGGACCGACCAGGCTCGAGAACTTGATTCGTTATCGAGTGTAATCCACTTGATCAATATTGATCGAAAAACAATGCGTGTGGCCATTCATTAACGAAGAGTCAGAGAGGACAGATGGCCGAGAATCAGAGTGGCCAACATAGGGCGGAAGAACGAGAAAAACGACGAAAGGTCATGAAAAATAAGAGAAAAGAAAGTAAAATTTGAAACGATCGATCGTCGAGACTTTTACCATTTTCAGTTGTCAATCATTCTCGGCTTATCGAATTTTCTTTTTTTATATTTCCACTATGATTTGAGGGGTTCCGATATGCACATAGCAGACGACGCAAGAAATTAACGCGTCAAACGAATATAGAAAATCGAAAATAATCAGAATAAAATAAAAATGGAAAAATTAAATCAAAAATCGTTCTTATTGAACAAACGGATATAAATTCCCAAAAAATGTTCATTTTTGTCGATATTGGTTTTTGTTGAAAAAAAAATTTCCGTTCTTGCTTATGGAGTCTATAGCTATATTAATAGAAAAAATCAAAATTTCTCTTTTGGTTACTCGAAAGGTATGTATGATGAAAATTTCGAAAAAAAATGGTGTTCATGTACTTTATGTTTAAGAAGATTCTCGCGAAATTTGATAACATTCTGATCATTGTGATCTTTCATTATAAAGTGTAACTTGTTATTTCAATTCCATTTTATTCGGTTTTGTTCAAAATTTTGTATCTAAATATAATTTGCAAATATGAATAGAATCTTTTTATGAAAATTTGAGAGTTCGATTCTTATTCGGGTGACTTTTTTATTTTTAAAGAATGACATTTACTTCAATTTATATTTTTATTTTGTTATTTGGTTTTGATGAAAACTTGCATCTGACTTATTTTCGAACTTATTGTGTATGAGATTTTTTAATTAACATTTAAAAGCTCCATTTTTTTATTTCACGGAATATATTTACCCATATACAAATATTCATATTTTTACGGAATATTTATTTTGATTTCACCACCCTTCCGAATATTTTTCATGATTGCTATAAATTAAAAATTAATTTAAAGTAACTTCAAATATTTGTTCCACGTTAAAATATTGATAAATTAATTTTTGAGTGAGTTTAATGACATGTGAACATTTAAAAGTTCATTTTTTTTTATTTTACGGAATAATCACCCTTCCGAATATTTTTCATGATTACTGTAAATTAAAAATTCATCTGAAGCAACTTCAAATATTTGTTTCACGTTACAATATTAATAAATTAATTTTTGAGTGAGTTTAATGACATGTGAGGACGGTCGTAGGTGGTTTTTATAATTTCTCGTCCCCTTTCTCTTCTCCTTTCTTCAGTCAAGATCTTGCGCCGTTTCGATTCAATTAATTAGCCTCAATTACGCGAGGACTCCAGAGAAGGGCTTTTCCTTATTTGTCGAGCAACTTAAAATCATCGTCGTGAGCCTTGAGAAAGAGAGAATCAGCCGACTTACATCGAATGACGAACGAAGAAAAAAATGTTTCATCTCTTTTAACTCGCTCTCCACCAAGACGAGCGTCACATATATTTCTCGGTATTTTAATTACTCAAAAAATAATATTATCTATTCACTCGAGGTATAGCCTCATTTTTTAACGAACTTCTATTTATTATCGAAACTTTTATTACGAAAGAATTGAGCCGTCGTGGTCTCGTTGATTCTGGAGCGCTCGCGCGTTTAATAAACATCCTCGAGCGGCATGAATTTATAACCAAGCCTGGCCACTGGAATTCTCTGCCACTTGATGAATCGAACAAGTGGTCGGCGAGTCGTTGGACGCCACCAGCTTTTATCATCACTCGTATACGCTCGGAGAGTTTATACAATAATAATTCAAAGAATTATGATTTCAGTGCACCTGTCCGTTTCAATGTGCCTGAATCATGGAAAAAATAAACTTCAGCGAAAGCTCTGGCAGTAAAATCTTCGAAAGTAAGAGAAAAATACCGATATTGCATTAAATTATTTTCGATTCAATAATTTTTTGTAATTATTATTCCTGTTGAGTATCATTTTAAATATCAAAATAAAAAATCGCAACTTTCTAACAGAGAAACGAAGATTAACTTTTAACAATTCGGTATGAAATGTTTGTCAGTGATTGTACCTCGAGTTCATCTCTCAATCAAATTTGTTCAATTGATGTTTGTAAAAATTATTATTTTCACGTCTGTGAATTGCGCAAAAAATCAAACAACGCCCGTAAAAGCGAAATTGGTAAAATTTTTTATTTCGTTATATTGTAAATTATCAAGACATGCATTCGATCAATAAAATAAGAAATATTGATTTTTACATGTGATGAATGAATTATTTAAATTATTATGAAAGATAAGAAATATTAAAATGATGCAAAATAGTTTGTCCCTAGCACTAAAAAAACTTATCACTATTTATTCCTATTTAACATTCTAATTTAAATATTTTCGCATTCAAAATGCATGATAATGCAAGAGCTAAGAAGCCTTAAAGGTGTTTCGGTACAGAAGCAGAAATATGTTCAAAATGTAATAAAATGTGGTCAGGATGTTCTTTAACATAAAATACGCGAACATGATTTTTTTCAAAATTTTCATTTACTTTCGAGTTATCGAAAGAGAAAATTGTCCTTTTTCTATGAATATATATAGCTATAGACTTCATGCATAAGGACGGATACGTTTTCTATAATAATTCAATATCTACGTAGACGAATATATTTTTTGGGAAATTACATCCGTTTATTTAATAATAACGAACATTGTTTCCATTTTTTTATTCAATTCTGATAATTTTTTGATTCCCTATCTGTTTTACGTCTTGATTTCTTGAGTTTTCTGCTAACTGTACCAGAAACTCCCTTAAAAAAACATGAAATAAAACTCTCGAAAAGTCGATTATCAATTCACAATTCAGCTGCGCGGATCAAACCATAATTAATTTTCACAATAAAAAGAACTTTTCAGAAATCAATCAAAGACATACCATCTTCAAAATTTCTCCAATTATCCCTTCATTAATAAACCTATAATTAACTTTTTGCCGTCGCGTTCGCTGTAAAATCGAGTGGAGCCGAGCTAGGAAAAAAAAAGGAGGAAAACGAGAGAGAATTCTCTTTACCGAGCACGTGCTCGTGCTCTCGTCGAGAACGGAAAGAAAACAATCGGTCGTCAAGCATCGTAACGGATTGTCACAATTACGATTTTCATTGTTAATTATAATGCGAGCGGCAAAGAGAAGTTGGGCCGTGCAGAAGTACACGGTGAAAAAAAAGAGAGAGGAGGAAGGGGGCTCATTGTTTCGTTCCGGAAGGCTGGACTCCCTTCTCGAGGTCCTTTTGCCCCCACCTATACTATTGCGACGAGCCGAGAGAGCACTCATTGTGTTTGTTTTTTTCCTCCTTTTCGTACACACGAGGGTCTGTATACATTTTGTTGCAGACTTTTTTCGCGGAGTACTTTTTCGAGGTCTCTCGAAAAAATTTCAAAATGGCTGACAGACGGACGCGAAAGAGCGCACAAAAAAATGGCAAAAGGAACAGACAAAATATTTGTGAAAAAATTCATCCAGATGATTCATCGCGAGAATAAGGAAAAAAATAAAATATAAACAAATTTTTGAACGAATAACGAGTGAAATGCGAAGATAAATTTTCGTGAAAGCGTGTGAAAAAATTTATGCACCGAGGGACACGGCTCGATGGACGAGATTGAATCTTTATTTTTGCATGTAGTGTCACTTTTATTTCCTCTGATGCAGAAGAAAGGATAATAGGATAAAAATAATAAAGAAACAATGGGAAAGAAAAATTGTTTCCTCTCGAGGACCGAGGGGGAAACAGAAAAGATTTTGAATAAAGGCATTCGACGTTCGATTATTTTTGCAAAGTACCGAATATCGCGTAAACGAAAAATTGCAGCGTTTGACGTCTACGTGATCGAGGACACTTGTCTTTTTTTGTTTAAAGTACACTCGTGACTTTATTCAAAATTATCGTAATTTTAGGTTATGAATGTTTTTTAATGAATGAATTAAATACGTAGATAAATGATTTATTTAAATCGGTGATTGAGTTTAAAGTTTTGTTCCATTTGGTTGGCATTTATTGAAAAATTCTGATATGTGTATAATCAAAGTTTTTGTAGAAAAAATGGTAAAAATTTAAAAATATTTGTTGAAAATTTCATACACTTCATGCATTATCAAAAATTCATTTGAATTTTTTTCTACAATTTGAACATTAATTACAAATTCAACACATAAAAAATTTTCAAGCAAATTTATCACTAAAAAAATAAGTCTATGGGAGGCAAAATATGAGTTTTCACGATATTATATTTTCCACGCAAAACGCGCAAATAATGAATGGCATTATTGTTTGATTGAATGCATGTACATCAATTACATGGGCTCTGGCTTAATTATTTTCCTTTTCCATTCGACGTTTCGATGATATCGACAATGTACATATTAAATAACGCAAATCAGAACTCAATTATTTTATAAAATACAAATAAATCGTGAATAATCTTCTACGAAAATAAATTAGCCATACTACTCCATTGTTTCGAAACGAATCGGACCAGTTGGAAATTCGTTTCATTCATCGCCAGGGAGGAAAAAAATTAAATAGAGCAGGGGGAAAAAATATTTCTCGTTTCACGGACCCTTGCAATTAATAACGATTAACGTCTGCGCATTGTCGAAGAAGAACGAACACTTTTTTTTCGGACAGAGTTGTATGGTGCATTGAAATTGCACCTACTGCAAATTTCGTATTTTTTTCTGCCTCTCCGTCTCTGTGTCTCTCTGCCGACGAAATTATAAATTCCATTGTCCCAAACGTTACAAAAGGGTTGTTTAGTTAGGCAGTGCGCGGGCGATATACCGCCGAAATGAGAAATTGAGGCTGGGGCTCGGAGGAAAAGCTGAATATTTTTTTGACTGGTCAATACGGCAGACAGATTATTTTTACTTTGCACGTTCCTCATTTATCTGACAACCAGTATAGGAAGAAATGAAAAACAAGAAAAAAATCTCAACGTAATATCAAATAAATAAAAAAAACGACAATAATATTGGATTTACGTCTCAAAATATGACGTGCAAGATTTTAAGGTAGTTCTATACAGGCCCCCAAATCAATGAATTTTGTCATAGTTTATCTCTGTAGCATGCGGTTTTTGAGCTTATGTTTATTAGGGAAAG
>JAPYYX010001527.1:0-27982 GCA_030522605.1 Cremastinae sp. B BG-2022a | reverse complement strand
ATTTTAATATGTGAAAAAAAAATTATATATCAATTAATGAACGAAAAAAAAGTACATTGAACAAAAATTGCATATTGTTAAACGATTGTATTTCGATGATTCCTCTTATCAACAGGTTAAGAAATGAAGTAAACGATTGTTATGTACAAATCTTCAAAGTCATCTCTCCATGCTCTCGCGTTGACGTTTTTCCCAATTTTCTTTATTCCTCGCTCTCTCCTCGGCATGCTTCATCCGTCTCTCCTTTCGGGTCTCATCGCGAACGGCAAAGTATTTTTCTCGAAAGTCCACGATATTCGCCGTGGACATTATATCCTTTTCAGTTGGTTCTCGTTCTTTTTCATAAGTAAGCAATCTGCGACTTGTATAATTGCTCAATACTTGTTCGGAGTTCGCCGTCAAACTGAAACATGGATGGGACGGGATGTGCTCGTCAGAGTATTGATTTCTGGAAAATCAATTCAATGTCAAAATTTAATACAACCGTTTATTAATGTTGACGAATTAAAAAATCAACATTTATTAATTTCTGGATCAATGAATCATAATTTTTCGATTTTATTTACCTGTACACGGGAAACCAGCAAACTAATTTTCCTTTTATTTTAAGATGCTTGGCTGCAAAGTTCAAAAGGTCTTTATAGATTTGTGGCAAATCGTAATCGATTTTTGAAGGTATATGGGACGATGCTTGATGCTCCTCTATCGCTGGATGGGATTTTGCTGATCCCACTCGTTCAGTCGCTTCTCGTATACCATAAGGAGCTGAGAATATTCAAATGATCTTTAAGCATCAAATTTTATAAGAAGGATATTTAAAAATATTGAATTTAACGATATAAACTCACGGTCTGTAATAATTGCGTCTACTCTCATTTCCGATCTCCAGAGAGGTCGAGAAAAATCAGAAACGACGACGTCGAGATAATTCGATCCTTTACCATACTGCTTCATATTAGCGGCGATACTCTCATCTTCCGTTCTCGTCTGCAAATTGAAGTGATTGTTATAAAAAATTCGAAATACATAGTTTTACTTTAAAAATTAATTTGCATTACTTTTTGTGTTATTCGACTGGGCCTCGTACGAGCGTGAAGCATTAAAAAATCGATATCGGTCCCGAGGATATAAGCACCAAACTGTGCAGCCGCGACCAACAGCGATCCTGAACCAACAAAGGGATCGAGAACTATGTCACTCTCCTTGACTTGTGCCTGATTCGCCATTATGAGCGATAATTGAGGATCCATTGACGTGTTGCCGATGAATTTACGTGTTTTAAGAGATAGTTTCTGGATGAGATCCCTCTGACCGTCTGTAATCTTTTATTTAAGACTTTAAATAAATTATCTATTGGTACATTCGTAGACAAGAAAAAAATCATTCCTTACCCATCTGCCAAAGAATAGTTCTTCCGGTGATTCAGGAATATTGTTAGGATCTAATCCGTAATGCTCTATGTAAAATAGTGTTGTGTCCGGATTCTTCAAGTTTACTTTTCCCTTAAGCGGCAGATAGCTAAAACACTTTCATTCACAATTAAGCCTCTGTTGCTAGAAATTTAAAGAATAATATTTTTAGTTCGAGATCGCAACTAGTTCACCTCTATTTTATCAACTTTTTCCTTCTGTGTAACATGTTTGCAGAATGTCTCTACTACGATTTTGAATGATTTCTCCGTTGCAGTGTAGGGTTTGAACCATTCTGGCGGATAGCTTTTTAGCTTATCGTGTAACCGATTCAAACTTGTAGCATTTGCCCAAACCTCTAGACAGAAACGCAATGAAACTGCTCTGCTTGCAATTTTGTGAACGGCTTCCTCGTTGGGTAAATTTACAAGCCAGTAAGGCTGCAAGTAATAAAAATTGATCAATAGAAATGAAAATTTTCATTTGCTCATAATTCGTTGTAAATTATTATTACTCACATGATCGTCAGGTCGCTTGATAGATTTAAATTCGATATTGTGTAAATTTACTATCGACTCTAATTCCTGTAAAAAAAACCATAAATACAATTTTCTTGTATTTATTTGATATTGAAAACACATAAATCTAGCAACGAAAATCCAAACATTGATTGCTTATAACCCAATTACTAATGTTATACTCACTGGAATTCTAAAGCTAGTGTGCTCGTAAGCGAACCAAAATAAATACGTTCGCCAATTATTCATGTTCGGTAATTGGATCATTGAACCGAACTCAAAAAATTTAATTTTCGTCAGTCGAGGACGGGAACTGTGTCAGCGTCGCTCGGAGGTAAATGCAGCACGCACATGGATCAACTCGCGGCACTGATGCGTCAATGACCGCGAATCCACGGCGAGTCAGCTGATTCGTTCATATTACATTCGGATGAGCTCGATGCACGTGTATTTGAACCATTTGAACCTTCGTCATTCTTGGATTTTTTTTCATCAATCTTTGATAGAAGAACGACAGAAAATATGTACGCAGCGTGTCGTGAAACTGATGATGCTGAAAATGTTGATACTTTCCGGAAATGAAACTTCTGATAAAAAGCGGAGAAAGTGATATCGAACATCCGTTCGCTCCGATAATGATACCAAAATACAATATAATGTTTCATACTTGGTACTCTATTTTTGTGTACGTTCGTCTTTTTGATAGTTGCAAAAATGTATTGGCCGCTGCGAGGAGTGTCAAATCAAACGCTTATTATCGCTATTGGATTAATCGGCGGCATCATAACGATACTTCAGGTATCTCAGGTATTTTAGAATTTTCTAAAATAATTATTTTAGCTATTATTCAATTCACTAGGCTCGTAATTATTTATTGTATACACTACAAATGCAATTTAAAGTAGATTTCTAAATAATTTTGGAACCAAAGTGTGATTAATTTAATATTAATTAATTAATAAATTAATACATTTTGAAGATGTGGCTCTTACCGCAGACATCCTTGTCCCAAAAGAGTAAGCATAAAATTTTATTTTCTTTCTTCGATTGGAAATATTCTCTTCCGATACAACAATACTCGCATGATTTCAAATTGAATTTTGCACATGATTTACTACAGATAATTTACCGAGCGATGCACCAGTCGTCTTGTGGTGGACATCCTCATTCGGAGAAGAAGGCAAATATAGAACTTGCAGCGGGAAGCGGTGTTACTTTACCAAAGAACGTTCACATATCACGGATCCAAATCTTAAAGTATTTATAACTGAATAACATCTTTATAAAAACTCAATGACACTCAGATGACGAATAGAAAAAAATCTTGATTCAACTTCTTCGCAGGTAATCATGTTTTATGGAAGTAATTTCGAAGTGGCAGATCTTCCAATACCAAGAAACAACGATACAAGATGGGCTCTGTTGCATGAAGAATCACC
Source organism: Cremastinae sp. B BG-2022a (assembly GCA_030522605.1). Lineage (NCBI taxonomy): Eukaryota > Metazoa > Arthropoda > Insecta > Hymenoptera > Ichneumonidae > Cremastinae sp. B BG-2022a. The sequence goes on along the minus strand of JAPYYX010001527.1, from coordinate 24,616 downwards.
TAGAAATAATCCAATTTTTATGCACAATACTGCTTTGAAACTGTTCAATTACTCTGCAACTTTCAGCCGATACAGCAATGTGCCACTAACTTTACTTTTTCTACCGAAAGAAGAAGAGTTACTGAGTAAAATTAAATTTTTTAATTAACACACTTTTTATTATTGAGGTCTCTCAGGACAAAAGTAATATTGGTTAAAATGTATTAAAAATTTCAATGTATATTGAATTTCTATGGGTAAATGCTTCATTGTTTTTTTTGCTTTTCTGTCTTGAATCATCTGAACTTGAATTGTAATTATAAAAATTTTATTTTTATTTACAGACACAAATTATTTTCTATCTGTGGAGGAAAAAAATCAATTGATGGCGTCAAATAATTTAGCTCCAGTTCTTTACATTCAGACGGATTGCGACAGCATGAGCGATCGCGATTCTTATGTCAGTGAATTGATGAAATTTATTCCAGTCGACTCCTATGGCTCTTGCTTGAACAATCGTCAATTCCCAAAAGAGTTTTGTGTTTACATTTATTTTCAATATGCCATTTATACTGAAAATCAACTATCCCTCGATTATCAGTATATTCGTTATTTTTTATAGATTGAAAGAGAATTATCTTGAAAAATTGGAGAGCGAGGAGTTTCTGATGTTTGTAGCTCAATACAAATTTACCCTGGCATTGGAGAACGCAGTTTGCGATGATTATATCACTGAAAAATTGTGGAGACCCCTGATCGTTGGTTCGGTACCGATTTATTACGGTTCTCCTACTTTCAAGGTAATAGAAATAATATTTTAAACTTGAACAGATACGATAACGATAATTTTGTTCGTACAGATTTGGCTTCCAAATAATAAATCAGCAATTTCGATCAGAGATTTCGAAAATCCTAAAAATTTGGCGGATTTTCTTCTCAATCTGAACAACGATGACAAACGATACGAGGAATATTTGACTCATAAAATGATAAGCTCGGAAGTGAGTATCGGAAATGATCGTCTACTGAGCGAGCTGAGAAAAAGACCGAAAAACGTGGACGATATTTTTGGCAACGCGTTACGAGAATTCGAGTGTTTCGTTTGTCAACAAGCCCATGATACGAAGCACGTTAGCTCGATGACCACAAAACAATACAATTGTTCAATACCAAAGAACATGATTGACAAAAACGAGACAAATCCTTGGCTATTTCAATGGATGCTCGACAAATGTGCTGCGAAACTTCTTACTCGACACATCGAGACATCGACGAGTATAAACTCTGAAAGTTTTACAGAAAACGTTTTTAAAATGTTGGAAAGCAACGACTGTGATTTAGCGCAATAGATTTTATTTTTTAGCTCGATCATTATTATAAGAAATAAAAAGCAATTGTTTTAGTACAAAAAAGAATGGATTTTCGTATCGACGTATAAATGAATGTGCAAGGTATTTTATGCTATAATTCACCTAATCTAGTCTTTGATCGTTAGTAATTTGAAAAACACTGGGCCTAATTCGTAGTTTTTTTCTGCATCACGGGAACGCTCACGTTCATTAATTCGCAGAGATGATTTCTGATGGGTCGCAAAACTTCGACCGGTTGCTCCCAGTCTGTTGCACTCAATTCTGTGAGAATCTTCGCTAAGTCTTCTTCTGGTAAATCCATGTCCTCGCCATAGAGAGTGAGCGCTTCGTACATGCGTATCGCAGTTGCTTTTCTCAAGCACTTGTATTTGTTACACAGGAATATACTCAGTTGACTAAAAGCCCTCTTGCTCACGGGACCGGACACCTGAAAGATCGAATTATTTTTTAGAAATGTCGTTTTTCGTACAGAATAACTAACTTCGAATAGAAGTTACCTGTAATAGCTGACAGAACACTTTAATGCTGCTTGTTATGAGCTTCGTCGTACCACGGGACTTTACTTCGCGTTTTAACAACAAGAGCATACGATTTGGTATTTCGCAATCGGGGTCGTCAACGATGCTCTGAAGGCATCCTGAACTCATCAATCGATCCAAAAACGCCAGTATTGAAGTTATCATGCGTTCATTTTTGTGGCTCTCCTCGAAAATGTCCAGCATTTTGTTAACAAGGTTCACGAGGCTTTTCTCATCGATTTCTTTCAGATAGGAGAACAGAGACACGCTTGAGTATTTTACCTGAAAGCAAACAAAAAATATTTATGATTCTGCTAATTCATTGTCTTAAAAAAATTCAAATTAATTCGCGGATTCTTTTTTATGGTATTTTAATAAAAGTTACCAAAGATTCGCTCAGTCCTCCGACGCTAAAAATAATCCCACGGAGGAGAGCGTTCGTATACGGAGGAAAATTCAACATTTTTATAAACCGCGGAAACGTCACGGATTCGGTTTTCCAATCTATGCTCTCGGTGCATTCCTCGTACGGAAATATAACTTTCAATTCGGAATGGTAAGGAATATTCGGGAGTGGAGGGTCGCTGCAACAACAAAGAAATTAATTAATCTTATGTCAAAGTAACTCAATTTCTATGCAAGTGAATACACTTTAAACAAATTAAGCATAAGATTATGTCAATCAAATTTGACAATTTTTTGTATATTGGTTTAAAAAAACGTAATAATTACTTGTGTAGAAGAGCGCTGAAGACAATTCCAGCTTGAACTCTCGTTCTGTCAATCCTTTCGACCGCTTGTTGGGCGATTCCACCGATGACGTCCGCCATCAATGGTTCGTTCAATAAGGAAAATAAATTTGCTTGCGATACTAGATTCGTCAGAGTCTAAAAGGCAATAAATGTCAGAGTCTAAAAGACAAAAAACCTTTTTTTTATACCATCTAGCGAGAAAAATAAAATTACATGTAATCCAGACATCGCGGCTTCTCGCACCCATGCTCCGATATCACCCCGACTGTCTGTCGTGTATTCTTTTAGCGCGAGTAAGTAGCACTCGTACAAACGATTCACATAAGGTTTCCAGGATTCGGAGTCTTGTACGCCTAAGCTCTGATACGCCATCGTTAATGAATTGAGAGCTTCTTTTCTACTTTCCGCCCACAGCAAAGTTTCGTCGGTTATGTGGCTACAAGTGATGAGGAATTCCAGAAATTCTTTTACTCTCTCGCGAAGCATGAAAACCGGAAAGTGTCCTATAATGATGAAATATATATAATATAAAAAATACAGTTTTATTATTTATTTGTAATTAAAACATTTTTAAGTATTGTAAAAATAATATCGATGAATTAATTTTCACCTGCTGCCTGAGCGAATCCTATTCGAACCGTCTGATTGTTCGATTTTAGCTGATCCAAGTAACGACTCACCAAGCGATGACGAGCCTCGGAACTAATTGAATTATCTGTGTAATATTCGTTGAAAAAAGCAGTATGAGCCTCGGCTGATTTTACTCTGACTGCGGCCACTTCGTGGCTGAGACATTCCTCCAATAGATTTTGCCAATCCTCCGCGATGTTCGTACCGTGAACCGGAAAATGAACCAATGCGCACTTTTTTATTAACAGTGCACAGGCTTGCTTCATGAGCTCTCCACCAAGGCCCCTAAACTGGCCGCGGTCCTTGAATTTTTGTACAATGTTCTGAATATCAGAAACAGCAGGTTTTCCTGAAATAAACAAAAATGTAATAATTGTCGAACTTTCGATATTAACGAAAATTAATAATTTTGTTAATTTTCTTTTTTACCTATAACACTGTCGATTGGCTCGTTGAAATGTATGTGCAGAGCTTCAAGAACTTCAGCGATAGCTAAAACCGCACCGTGGCGTACGTTTAAATCGATCGAATCTATAAAATCTATGAGATTCGGTAATACGGTCTCGACCATGTATCTTGAATCGGCAGGAGTCAAGTTGTACAATGCCTGAAATTTATTGAAGATTGAAGACATTAATAACAAATACTTATCGCATTTCCTAATTCTTCTTTAACTCATAATTTATTACCTTAGAGGCGAGTTCCCGAATTGCTGTGTCCCAGTGAGTGACTTTCCTCGCAACTAAATGGTCGATCATCGGTATCGCGTACTCGTTGTATTGAGCTATGTGCACGCTTTAAAGAAAAATATTTACATAAAATACAAAATTAAATGTAAGATGAAAAAAACACTAAAATTATGAATTTTTACCTGATTTTGAGATAAGCGTTGCTCCTGACTCCAACTTCAAAATAATCGGCAACTGTTAGGATATCTATACCGTGAGGAAAATTGCCTTGCCGACCAACATTTTCTTGAAAAGCTGCGGACGCGGCTCGCCGACAATTGATTTCACGATCGAAACAGGTGACGATCAAGAGACAAGCGGCGATCTGTTTCACGTAAGGCTGAAATATTTCGGGCTCAAAGGCACGCGCGAATGCCCAGCAAACGTAGCAGGCAGCATCACGAATTATGGATCCAACCGAACCATAAGCCCGTGGTTCGTCGAACACCAGAGCTCGGAGGACCAACGGTATTACGTCGCCAAGACGATGAGGTAAGAGCAAACCTCGTCTCCCTGTTTTCAGACATTTAAAAAACATATGTCAAACTTTTTAATCCCTCGTCCTGTTTTAATTCAAATTTCAAAAACTTTTTAATACCATTTAGACAGTAGTGATATTATTGGTAAAACTAAAATTTTTTCACATGTTTTGTAATTTGATCTTTCACTCCTTCGACTCATCCTGACTGAGAAATTCGCATCAACGCAAAATTACATAATTCAATCATTCTTCCAGTAGCAAGAAGCAAAAAAAAATTTTACCCAGCTCTGCAAGTGCTAGACATCCACCGTGCCAAGCAGAATCCAATTCTCGCCCTGAAAACAAATTCAAAACGAATCCAACAACCTCGTCCGCTAAATCGATTGGCAAACGAGAAGTTATTCTGCCGATTCCCTTCGCCGCGGACCATCTGTGAAAGAGATCGATTCGTGATATTTTTCAAAGAAAAGAGTGAGCACTAATTTTATTATCGATAAGATTTATCAAACGTTGGTTCACCTAATTGTTATGGCTTTGTCTCGAAGACCTTGAATAAGTTGTTCAATTATTTCTTCCGTGATCGGTGGAACATCTTGCTCATCATTGTCATTTACTAATGGCTCTGAAGTTTCGAGTACACTCTCATTGACCGTGTTGCTCGCCGTTGTTGGTAGAAGAGTCAACGTCCGACTTGATTTTTTGTATCGCCACGATGCTAACTTTAATCTCAGCAATACGAATCCTAACGAAAAAAAATTTAAGACAATTTTAGTGAAAAATAGAATAGAATAGTAAAAAATAGTATGGAAGAATTGAGACCTGTTCTGATAGTTTTAATAATGACTTCAATTTTTAAGCAAATCGATTAGTCACGATTGCGATACAATTAAAAAATCTTACCGATTCGTTGAACGACTTTCATCTCGTATTTGCGGACCAGGACCGCTGGATTCTCCCTCAGATTGAGTTTCGTAATTTTATCAAAAATCAGTTGGCCATAGGGCTTGAGATCTTCACGAGCACAGTGCTTTAATATCGAAGCCAAAACTGCCAGTGGTCCATGACTCGAAGAATCCGATTCCAGACACTGTTTACATATTTTACGTTATTTGATGCTAATTTATTATCGTGAGTAATCAACATAAAAAAACAATCATTCAATTTTACCTCTAAGCACCACATTATCATTTTTTCCAAATACAATTGTTTGACGTCTGATCTTGTAATAAAATTGGAAATCAGAAACACAGCCGCGACGGAGCAGGCGTCCTTCGACATGCAGTACAGTTTGCATATTTCCAAAAGTCTGAAAATCAAAAAAAACGATCAAAGAATATAAATCACACATTTACATAAACTTTTATTCTACGAGATTTCATGAATGAATTTTTATATGAAAATGACACAATATTTCGAATTTTTTTTACCAATTTCGTATGGACGATTCCATAAATGAAAAAATTATAACAAACAAAAAAAGAACAATTCAATCTTTTTTTCTCTGTCTGAAATAAGTAGTAAACAAAGTTTCAAAAAAGTACATCAATTTCATGAAGCTTTAAATCCCTAATTGAGCTTACCTCACTATAATTGTTTGGGATGGTTCAACATCATTTGATATTTCTAAACGAGATAGTGGAAATGGAATTTTAGAAATTATAGACAGCCATATCAAAAGAACGTATCTCGTCTCCCAAGTCTTCACATCTGTTGGATTTTGATTTTCAAGCATGCGAAGAACAGGAATGAGGTCCATTACCTGAAAAATATGAAAATTCAGTTTTTCTCTTAAATTTTATTATACATAAATATAAGCGAAATTAATAAATAATTCATTGAATATTAAAAATCAAAATTAATAACAAAATTTTAATTTCACTAAGCTTTGAACATTACCTCATGGGGTAAATGGGTGACAATATTTTTGTATCGTTTCACCGACATGAGGATAAATAAATATTTGAAAGCATTGTTTTTTATATCCACGGCAATATCCTCATCTTTGACAATCGATATCAAGGATCCAAGGATAACTTCGAGATAAGGATCAAGTAAATGAGGTTGATCCTGATACTGCGATAGGATGAAATTGTATCGTTCCAAATTTTTTTCAACTTCGCGTACATCAGCATCGGGTTTTCTCAGTTGTGCAATCAGTGAATAAACTTCCTCAGTCTCTTTAAAGGCATTAAAACCGCAACCGACCAGCTCTGTGTCAACGCTGTCGTTTAAAACCATTTTTGGAGAGGTTAAAGCCAGGGATGAATCCTTGCAGGGCGTTGATCGAAAAAATAATAAAAATCCTCGCTAATCTATTCCGTCATTTCGTTTTTTACACTTTTTACTTGACACTTCGCGAACCGTTAATTTTTTTTTAATTCGACAGTCGTTGAATGGAACGGTAAATCAGCTGTCGAGCTCGCGTGACGAATTTGACAGACGAAAAACAACCACGCAACACACGTCGAATTGTGACAGTCACACTTGAAACATTTTACATGAAAATTTCTACAGATGGAGCGTAAAAAAACGATACGATATGTGGCGATCAAAGTTGTTGATTTTTTAGTACATAAATAAAGATAATTTCAATTTTTATTGCGATATGTATGGATGACGTTTGACGTTATGTAGCGAAAGCTCAAAACTCTATTTTCGCAATGAAAACCTTCATGGACCAGCGAATGTAGTAGCTTTCTTTGTGGTTGGCTCCAGTCCGCCAAGGCCAACGTGTATATCCAGGCTACAGGAGAAATGCGGTACATACGTATTCAAAAGTATACAGAAGAGACTCATTTAAATATACAATATTGTATGAAAAATTTCAAAATTTTAAAATTTGTATTTTTTTTATTTTAAGATAGACAAAATAATATTTAACAATAATTTCTCTTTTTTTTCTTTAAATAAAATGGTTGTCACTGAAACACGTTTTTTATATCTACAAGATTCATTATCCTATATACCACTCATTTTCTGTATCCAAAATTGTACATATGTAATTAGGGCTGGAGGTCGTAGAAAATCGTGGCTAATTCGTGAAAAATTTGTAACCAACGCTAATTTCATGTGTCATGCATCCGCGCATATAAAAAATAACAAATAAAATTCCGGAGTATTAAAACATAGAAATGATAAACGTAAAAAGGATGAATGTTCATCAGTACTTTGCTCTCAGTCGTTCAACGAAAGCCGAGCCGAGTCAGACTCGGAGCTCTTTTTTCAAATTGTCAGCCAATTTATCCATAAATTCGAAAGTCTCGAGATAATCCTTTCTGGTAACATTGTCCATGCCTTTGATGCATATAGCGAGATCCTTGGTCATGAAACCCTGCTCGATCGTGTCGGTGCAGACTTTCTCAAGAGTGTTGGCAAATTTCTCGAGAGGTTTGTTGTTGTCGAGCTTGGCACGGTGGAGAAGGCCACGAGTCCAGGCAAAGATCGAGGCGATCGGATTGGTAGAAGTCTCTTTGCCTTGTTGGTACTGCCGATAGTGACGAGTGACAGTTCCGTGAGCGGCCTCGGCTTCGACCGTGCGTCCGTCAGGGCAGAGCAGAACCGAAGTCATGAGACCGAGAGATCCGTATCCCTGAGCAACCGAATCCGACTGCACATCGCCGTCGTAATTCTTGCAAGCCCAGACAAATCCTCCGTTCGATTTCATCGCGTAAGCAACCATGTCATCGATCAAACGATGCTCGTACCAGATTCCGTCCGCTTCGAACTTGGAACTGTACTCAGCATCGTAGATCTCTTGGAAAATGTCTTTGAATCTACCATCGTATTTCTTGAGGATGGTGTTCTTCGTCGATAGATAAAGAGGATACTTTCTCGAGAGGGCATACTGGAAGGAGCTGTGAGCGAAAGCTCTTATGCTCTCGTCGGTATTGAACTGTGCCTGCGCTATGCCCGCACCTTTGAATTCGTGCACCGTATGCTGAATCTTCTGACCATCCTGGCCCGTCCACGTGATCTCAAGTTTACCGGCACCCGGCACGACAAAGTCCGTCGCCTTATATTGATCCGCATGAGCGTGCCTTCCAATTATTATCGGTGTGTTCCAGCCGGTCACCAGACGCGGAATGTTTTTGCAAATTATCGCCTCTCGGAACACCGTTCCTCCGAGAATGTTACGAATCGTTCCGTTTGGACTCTTCCACATCTGCTTCAACTTGAATTCTTCTACTCTCTTCTCGTCCGGGGTAATCGTCGCGCATTTTATCCCGACATTGTAACGCTTTACCGCCTCTGCGCATTCTACCGTTACCCTGTCCTCTGTTTTGTCACGATTCTCAATTCCCAGATCGTACGTATGAATCTCCAAATCCAGGTACGGCAGTATGAGCTTCTCCTTTATAGAATCCCAAATTATACGTGTCATTTCATCTCCAAGGATGTCCACAACAGGTCCAGCCTGTCAACAAAATTGTTCAATTATAAATCCGTTCTTCTTCAAACAATTTTAGTAATTTTTAATTTTTATGAATACAGAAGTATTATAAAATGTTAAGGAAGAATTCATGGAGACTTATCTAGAAGATAACCAATCAGGTCATTTCTTCCTGACGCAATAACTGGAAGCCAAAATTTTGCAACGGCATGACTAAATTTTTTGGAGTTTTTCAACTCTAATCTATATAATTATACTGTTATCATTATGATAAGCTCAACCTCGGATTATATCAACATTGTACAGTCACATTCATAGACAATAGCAAAAAATTAAGATTGCACAGATTACGGCTAGGATTATACGAGCTTCGAATGAAAATGTAAGCATGACTGTGCTCTTTTCACATGATAAGACATTCATGTCAGAAATTAGAATATTCAAATGAGTAAACAAAAAAAAAAGATCAGCAGACAGTGCTCCATTATTGAGCAGACCACGATAATTGCTCGATTTGAAAATAACTAATATATATGCAAAAAAGTAATGATTACTGATAAAAGAATACGCAATTATAACATTCCACGTCACGACCCAAAGTCTCCTATCACATAATTATCATTTTGTCGGTCCTCACCTTTATTTTCGCCATTGCAACCGTTGAGACACTAAAGGATCTGACAATTGAGTTGCGAATTAAAGTTTTATTGGCACTGAGGATCGTCGATGATAATTGAGAGTTGACGGCGAGCGGAGTCGCGTTTGCGATGTTATTTAGTCGAGTAGCTGCGGACCTAATGAAATTCGTGTTCGGCTTGAACAGACAATACTGCAGGACAGACATGGCAACCTACTTTGCCGGTCCCTTCTCTCTGTCTCTATCCGTTATTTGATTGCAGTCCTCGCGTCTCGCTTGCGCTCGCTCACGCGTCGTATCGTTTCTCTCTCTCTTTTATTTATGGATGATTTTCCGTCTCTCGGTTGTTGGACTCTGGAAGGAGAAAATACCTGCTTGACAGGCGCGGCTTTTCCCCACCACTACGCACACCGTTACAAGATTCGCCGTTCGATTTATGTATATTTTTTTCCTTGTAACTCGCGTCGCGACGACGGAGATGACTTTCGTTGGAGGTCACCGACTTGACGCGCGTTCGAAAGCCTCTGAAGAGGAAAAAGAATCGTAGGCCCGTGTAACGAGCACGATAAGATGGAAACTTTTATTTGAAAATTTTTACCGTTTTATATCCCTTTGGACTTTGGAGTTTGTATTACCGGGAACAGTGTCAATATTACAGATTTTTCTTTTAGAGTATACGAATACCGATCGCGTTTCTGAAAGACTGATCGAATCTCAGTTTAAATTTTCTACAGAGACCTCGTTCCATCTCTTTCATCTCTTATCTCTCTTTCGGTAGAAAAATCTTTATCAGTATAAAAACATCATCATCACTATGTACGCATACCTATATACATTTTAATCTTGGGATAAGGAAAAATTTTTTTGAAGAGGAAAGAGTTCTGCAATTTTGCAGACCTTGATACAAAAAACTTGTTTCCCATTTTTTTGACATAAATACACTGAGAGATGAACGTCTTTTAGCGGAAAATTTTACATTTCGAATATTTTGCACAGTTCGAAAATATTTTCGTTAAATCGTACACGTGATCGATATTTCATAATTCAATATATCTGAAGAAATTAAGAAATTATGATTGCGCTACGTACACATTTCAGATTAATTTTTATCATTAATAATAAAAGTTTCGACATGCTTGTATACTGAGTAAATATATTATTGATTCATTGAGTTGTGAAAGAAGGACATGCATTTTAATAGAGAACGCTATCGAGTAAATACAATTTTCTTGATAACACGTTACGAAAGAATTGCAAAAATTTTGCCGTCAGATTGAACTGAAATATTCATATTCTATAGTCGGTTGGAAACTTTCATTTTTATGAGCAGTCGATAAATACTAAAGTTACTTTACCGACGATCGTGTTACCGACAAATTATGTTATCGACTGAGAATACTTCTTCCCACATCTCTCTGTCATTCAGTAATTTTTGAACTGTCAATGCATTTTTCATGAAAAGTTCAATGTTGCAATACTTGATATATCTCAAGTGTTCTTTGCGATACATTATCAAGCGATGAGTAATTTTGCAATAACTTCTTCCAAGAAGATCGAGGCGGTATTTCAATGAATGCGATGTATTGTAAAAGAACAATTTGGATGCACCTGCAGACGCCCACCCCTTTCCACACGCTTCGGGTGCAAGAAAATCTTTGGCGTAGTTTTTATATATACGACCTTTCGCTTGGTATGCACGCAACACATTGACAAATATTGTGTCCGTGTGTGAGAGAGAGCGACGCACACTTCCACGCGACACCGCGATCACATGACCCGCAGCAAGGATTCTGCGTGGATTACCGCGAGTGATTCGTGTTTTTTTTTTATTTTGAGAACATAAAAAAAAGGAAGACGGTCAATTGCCAATTGGTGCGTTTCTGACGGAACTCTCGGTTCCCGGATTGAAACGACGGGAGAAAGAAAGAGGATCGGAATAAATTCGACTACGATGCGAACAACTGCTTGAACGTCGTACGTATATGTAGCTGGTGTATCGTTTTTTTTTTCATCGCAGTACGAATGAGTCTATTCGGGACCGACGAGTATCAAGAGTTGTACGCTCTGGAGATGGTAAGTTGATGAAATCTCAAAACACACTTGCCGATGTTTTTTTTTCTTTCTTTTTTTTTTTTTAATTCCGCCACTTGTGATCACAACATTGTTTCGCGTAAGCGCACGAACACGAACGTCAAAGTCAACGGGAAATAATGGAGCACGCATTCCTAGGGATCCGAGCTGTCGAGTATGCTTTCCAAATTTTTTTCTAACACGTTTCATTATAGCTCGCTAGAAACGCGTTGTTGGGTTAAAAGCGCGAATATACGCGAAAGCATCTGTATTTGCAGTAAAATGACAATACGCTCCGTCGTCTTGGCACGTTAGATATCGAGAGAGCTCATAATAAAAAAATTTAAAAAAACGATGACAAGCGAGCTGAATCTTGTCAACATCGTACAGAGGCATTATGGATTAGCATAAATTATTTTAATACGAGTTACAGCCTGCTTGTGTGTACACGCGTCGATCTGTCATTCATACGCGTATACGAGATTCCTTCATGCAAGTGCGTCAAAAGATATTCGCGCTCCATTTCGATGTGACAGCCCTAAATACACGATTATTTCTCATTTAAATCCTCAGGACAGGATGATTAAAAAATATGTCTGGTGTGATTAACGTGTATGGTTCTTGTTAGCAAGAATTCTTTGTGCGCTAACTCTGCAGAGACCAAGTCCGTCTACCAACTTTTGAACACTTTTTTATAAACTAATCCTCGAAGCCGGTTCTTTAAATTCAGATCGTTGTTTTGCAATACTTCACTTTTTTACTTTTTTTATTATCTCCGTGTTTCGCACTGTGAGAACGGTTGGGCAAAGGAATTAAAAAGTTCATGTGTACACGGAAAATCTAGATTGGCGTGAAGAAATGGAGAAGTTCCCGCTGAAAGGTACTTCGTCGTCGACATCGCCAGCTGCAATTCATTGTATCGTGCCTACATCTTATAACTCCGTAGACGCTCAGGTAGGAGAAATGACAGCAGCTTTCAATTTTTATCATTTTTTGAGCAGAATATTTTCTTCCTTTCGACAATCTTTCACTTTTGCTTTGTATATTATTTCATGCTCCTTTGCCTGGCTTGCTTTGGGTTTAGGTTGAGTTTTTTAATCGAGCGATGTCAGCATTACTTTTGCTCTTGTCGCTAAGAAAGATTATTATATATGATCATCAATGTATATAGATTTGAAAAATAGCGCTCTTAATATCACAGTATCCGCATATTTCATGTATCATCCCATCCCCTCCTTTTGCAGAGGCGCGTCCTATGAAAGGTGGCAAGTTAAACATCTTCGCAGTCTACGAGATACATAGACAAGCTTGGAGGAAAGAAGCGTTGCTCCATCGTGTCGAGGGAGCACGATTTTCCCTTATAAGGATTGCCATACTTCTAAAACTTGTACAGAAATAGAAAAGCGACTAACATTTGACGAGATTTCGTCTCCTGTCACATCTTTGGGAGGAGAATCCTCAAATTTGGCGTAAATAACACGAAAACACCCGGAGACTGCTTTAAAAAAAATAACAACACGTATATCGAGCTTGAGAGCATTGAAAGCCGCTCGAGAGCTGCTAACAGCAGTCAGCGGTTCTCACCCGGGTCATCGGTAAAAATTAAGAGAATATACACGTCTAACTAACTAGAAGAAAGCACTAATTAAATAACGAATTCGGAATAATTATGATTTGAGATAGTATAGAAAAAAGCACATGTATCGGAGTATGACGCTCACCCTCCGACAAATGAGAAATTTGATCCTCCAGATAAATTCTTTGCACGCTCTGTATCGAATCGCATCTCAAAGCTGAAATGTATGCCTGATGATAAATAAGAGCAAAACCGATCGAATTGATTGAACGAAAGAGAAATAAATGCGTGAAAAATTCAGAGCGTGCGATAATGCTGGATATTGCATTTAAAAAAATTGTAGAAAAACGAGTCAATTATTTTGGACTTGTTACTGACCATGGAATTTTTATTTTTAGGGAAGCAACGGTCTAGAATCTGGCGATGCCAGATTGCGAAGTAGCGCACTAAATCGTGGCGGAAGTCTCAGCAGTGACGAAGACATGTTGGACGTAAACAATCAAACCCAGCAAGCGGGTAACAATGCGTATATCGATCGAAGCATACGCCTCGACGATTCTGTCTCTCATCGTGAGTAAAAAAGAGAATAAAAGAAGGCATACGTGCAATTACTCTTCATGACGAAAAACAATGTTTGAAAAATATTAACTATGATTAGTTTCAGCCGATTCGGATGACATACCGGGAATCGGCCAATACGAGGATTTCCACACGATCGATTGGCAGCGAGATATTGCTCGTGATCGCATGAGACACAGATATATCGTAAAAAAGAAGAACGATTCAATATGCGATCTGGTGAAAGGAGCGTTGGACGCATCGTCCGGATGGCTGTGCGTTTTACTCGTGGGTCTCTTCACGGGTGTCGTCGCCGGTGTAATAGATATCGGCGCCTCGTGGATGACTGATCTCAAATTTGGAATATGCCCGCAAGCTTTCTGGCTAAACAAAGAGCAGTGTTGCTGGAGCTACAACGAGACAACCTTCGATGGTGGAAATTGTTCACAAGTTAGTGATAAAAGTTTATTATTGAACACTCATGAGAAAACGCGTTGTACAAAAGTATTGATCCACTGATATGTTTTGAGTCTTATGAAGACATATGCAACATAAAAAGTTCTTATGATTGATACGACTCTAAACATCAATATTGGGATCTGACAAAAGTCAACATGACATCTGGCAAATTTTTGACTTACGGACGAGGTGCAATCTCAATAGAAAATCCCAATTATTATAATCATTATTGCACCCTTAACGTCGCCATAAGACTAGACCTCGCCCCCATGTCAGATCCCAATAAGAAGAAAAAATTTAATGGGTTCTATTAAGGAGGTTCTATCGCTTTACACGTCAAAATTATTTTCCATTATTTCTTGATGGAATTTGGCATATAGATAAATAGATACAATACGCGACCTGTGTTAAAATTTGAACGAGATTGACCGTCTAGAAGTTGAGTTATTTATTTTTGAAAATCGCATTTTTTTGTAATGTCTCATAAAAGCCCATGTTAAAAAGTTAATTTTTAACAATCAATATCTCGAAATCTAATCGGTGAATCTTCTGCAAATTTTGCACACTTTCTAATATCACTTCAAATAATGCTCAGTTCAATTTTCAACAAATCATAATGGGAACAATTTTGCTTAATGAAATTTGCCATACTTTACACGATCAGTTGCTGTTTTGACTTACAAGTATCGATAGAACGTCTTTAAGGTGCTTCGGTACATAAGCGACTATGATCAGAACGTGATAAAATTTTGGCAGGATGTTCTTGAACATAAAATACGTAAACAGGATTTTTTTCAAAATGTTTATCTACATAGTTTTCGAGTTAGCGAAAGAGAAAATTGTCCTTTTTCTATGAATATAGTTATAGACTCCATGCATAAGAACGGAAATGTTTTTTTTTATAACTCAATTTCTACGTAGACGAATATTTTTTGGGAATTTATATTCGTTTATGTAATAATCACAAACGTTGTTTTCATTTTTTATTCAATTCTGACCATTTTTCGATTCCCTATCTGTTTTACGTGTTAATTTCTTGAGTCTTATGACAACTGTACCGAAACCCCTTAAAGTCTTTTGGCACAGAAGCAGAGAATAAAAAGGGTTTAGACGTGAATCATTTAGTAAATAAAAAATAATAGTATTTTCGTATTTTATGGTGGAAAATATTTTTACGAAATTTTAAGAAATTCTGGTTACTCTTGTTTTTGGTCTCAAACACTTAGGAAAAAAGTATATAAAACATGTAGTTCAATATTGTATAGTGGAGAAAAAATAGAAGAATAATAACGAATTCTTTCAGTGGTTAGCATGGCCTGAAGTATTTTACCAAGCAAAAACGGGAGCAGGAGCGTACATAATCTCTTACCTGTTTTACATCGCGTGGGCTCTTCTGTTTGCTTCGCTGTCAGCATCGTTGGTCAGAATGTTCGCTCCGTACGCCTGTGGCTCCGGTATACCCGAGGTATGTTTTTTTTTTAACAAAGTTTCTACGACTGACATCTTAAAAAGTGCAAAAAATCTCTTGAATATGTCCTACCAATGTCCTACTGTATACTTTCCAAATATGACGATTCTTCTCGCATTTCAGATAAAAACGATATTAAGCGGTTTCATTATTCGCGGATATCTGGGCAAGTGGACTCTGATAATTAAATCCGTCGGATTGATCCTGTCGGTATCGGCAGGCTTAAGTCTTGGAAAAGAAGGTCCCATGGTCCACATAGCTTGTTGCATCGGCAATATATTTTCTTATTTATTCCCAAAATACGGGAGAAACGAAGCGAAAAAGAGAGAAATTTTATCAGCGGCCGCAGCTGCTGGTGTATCCGTGGCTTTCGGCGCACCAATTGGTGGTGTCTTATTCAGCTTGGAAGAAGTAAGAAATTCGATTTTTATCTTTCCCTTGACTTTTTATGAATGGAATACTCATTCGGATGTTTATTTTTCAGGTGAGCTATTACTTTCCTTTGAAAACCCTTTGGCGATCGTTCTTTTGTGCCTTGATAGCAGCCTTCGTTTTGCGATCGATAAATCCTTTCGGCAATGAGCATTCGGTATTATTTTACGTGCAATATAACAAACCTTGGATATTTTTCGAGTTGATACCATTTGTCATGCTGGGAATTATCGGAGTAAGTAAAAAACATTTTACTATTTTTTCATCTACCCAATTAATGTTATTCTTCAATTTGCGTAATTTCTATTGTTTTCACAGGGTATAATCGCGACTCTTTTTATCAAAGCTAATCTTTACTGGTGTCGGTATCGAAAGACTTCGAAACTTGGCCAGTATCCGGTCACCGAAGTTTTAGTGGTCACTGTTGCGACCGCCATTATTGCTTATCCAAATCCATATACGAGAATGAATACCAGCCAGTTGATATATCTCTTGTTCAGTCAGTGTGGAGTATCCAACGACGATATGTTGTGGTAAGAAAAAAAATTCAATTGAAAGTACTTCTCATTTCTTATTTTACATAAGATAGAAAATTGTTGAAAATATTAATTTTGAGACTATTAGACTGATTACTTTTGGATGATGAGAAAAAAAAATTCGTTCTGATAAAAATTCAATATTAAAGGGTAAAAAAAATGAAAAATCATTTTTTTTTTCTGTTTAAATTTTCATACAAACTTTTCAAATTTTTAGTGATTACAATCGAAACTTTACGAACGTGAATGCGGCGATCAAGAGTGCTGCTGCTGGTCCTGGAGTCTACAACGCAGTGTGGCTGCTCGTGTTGACTCTCATTCTCAAGCTGATCATGACCATCTTTACCTTTGGTATCAAAGTACCGTGCGGATTGTTCATTCCGTCACTCTGCCTGGGATCGATCGTTGGGCGCATCGTAGGCATAGGAATGGAACAGCTGGCTTACAATTATCCGCATATTTGGATGTTCAGCGAGGAATGTTCGACTGGCGTTGGCTGTATAACGCCTGGACTTTACGCGATGGTCGGAGCTGCAGCCGTTTTGGGAGGAGTAACGAGAATGACCGTTTCTCTGGTTGTTATAATGTTCGAGCTTACAGGCGGTGTAAGATACATCGTTCCTCTGATGGCAGCCGCAATGGCGAGCAAATGGGTCGGGGATGCTCTTGGGAAGCAAGGCGTATACGATGCTCACATAGGCCTCAACGGCTATCCTTTCCTCGACAGCAAAGAAGAATTTCAGCATACAACTCTCGCCGCTGACGTCATGCAGCCAAAGTATTTTTGTTTTTTTTTTTTTGGGTTTTCAAAAATCTAAATTCTGATATTGTATTTTTGTTTTTAACGAATTTTCAATTTTTTTGTATCAGACGAAACGAGGCGCTGCACGTTCTGACTCAGGACTCGATGACTGTCGAGGACGTCGAGAATTTACTGAAAGAAACGGAGCACAACGGCTTCCCTGTAATCGTTTCCAAAGAATCACAGTATCTGGTTGGCTTCGTACTCAGAAGGGATTTGAACCTTGCTCTGGCCAACGCCAAAAGAATGATGGAGGGCATAACTAGACAATCGCCTGTTATATTTACCAGTGGTAATAATCTGCAGGTTCACGCACCCCCTCCATTAAAACTTAAGAAAATACTCGATATGGCTCCTATCACGATCACCGACCAGACGCCCATGGAGACCGTCGTTGATATGTTCAGAAAATTGGGTCTTCGACAGACTCTAATTACACACAACGGGTGAGCTTTCGATCTTTCGATATCACGGTTCTTTTTTTCGTTATAAAAATAAGAAATTATTTATTTACTCACAACACTACATATGTACCTTCTTTTTTAGACGACTTTTGGGTGTCATCACCAAGAAGGACGTTCTCAGACACGTGAAGCAGCTAGATAATGAAGATCCAAATTCCGTCTTATTTAATTAAAGGGAGAAAAGAAAATATTTGCGATTGTTTATTCGTAACGATCCATCCACAGAAGGAGGTCAAAGTGTCATTGACTGTCAGCTCAAAAACAGAAATAGTCAATTAAACGGCTAAACACTTTTGGCACTGAAACTTTTGTCATCCTTGATCTCCTCGTCGCCGCAGAATTAGGAAGTTGCATACTTTTTCGCGTCACAAAAATCTTTATGTGCATTTTTTTATAGTAAATTCGTTTCATTAAATTTTATTAAATATTAAATATATTAGCCACTGTAAAATTCCGATTTTTGTACTTGTGGCTTAAACGCTGTAAAATAGCACGCTTTCAGGCGTGTCGCTAAAGATGAAAGATATTGTGCAGAATTCGAACTTTATTAGAAGTTTTTGCTGCGCTTTCTCCATGAGTCATTGGGACGTTGCATATATATTTCTTTATAATTGATATGTCTAAAGTTTTTTCTCATTATTTAGCGAGTTACTGCTTTTGGTACAAGTAATTCGTTGTCGATAAAAATGATATCTATACTGAAAAGGTCAATAACAAAAGTGGACTTATTCTTGATTTTTGTCCAATATCATCTTGGTTTAAAATGGCTTAAAATAAATGAATCGAAATTCAGCTCAATCGCAATTTTCATTGCGGCTTAGACTATCATTACGATGCCACGCTATTAAACGTGCTATTGCAGCCTTCAAGTTCCATTGCACTTTTAAGCCCTACCTTTTTTGTGAATAGTTAAAAAATTAATATCGCTTAATTCAGCATTCGTGTGGAATTTTAGTAAAATAAAGAATTACAATTTTTCCGTACAGCTTCCTGATGATCGTGAACTAAGAATTTTTTAAATTTATAATTTGAGTAAAATTTTGGAAGCAACATTCATGTTTATTCTTCATGCAACTTCCCAATTCGGCCTGAACTAAAAAAGATTTCACAACTGTGGCAATGAAAGAATTGGGAAAGTTATCCTGGAATACGTCTATTGTAAATTATTCACCGTTCCAATTGTAATTTGGAAATACCCATCCGTCAAAAATTCTTGAATTCTCATGAAAACCTTAGACTTAAGATTTGTTGAATTACCACATCGATAATTATTCTATTATATTTCCTACCTACAGAAACGATACCGTGCGAACAAATTTTATTTTCATATAAAAAAAAATTGTATCATTGAATCTCTGCAGAGATTAACTTTCAACGACATTACGATCATTACCGCAAAGTAGGCTGCATACTCGAAAAATGATGTTACAAAATGTTAATCCATTATTGTTTTCCATCGACTCAATGATTTTTTTTAATCACACAAAATGATTATCAAAAACGAAAAAAAGATTCATACTTACGATTAGTCTGGTTTTACAAAATGGAAGCAACGCTTGATTAACAATTTGATGTATTTAAAGAAACAGTCAAATATTGGGAGTTAAAAATTACCGCAAATTAAGATGCATGTTAAGAAAATGATGTTACAAAATGTTGATCCATTTTTTCGTTGCCTCGTCGATTTTTTTTAACCGTAAAAAATGGTCATCACGGAAAACAGAAGAATTCATACCTTGGGCTGGACTTATGGAATGGAAACAGCTCTTCATTAAGAATTTGATGTATTTAAAGAAAAAAATTAACAAATATTGAGAGTCACGAGTTTGATGTCTTTCGATAAAAACTATAGCATTGATAAAGGATAGAAAAAAAATTGAAAATAATAAGAAAGAACATCCAGTTATATTTGTACAGTGGTATTAAGTATGAACGTATTTAAGAATAATTATTATTATCTGTTATTGCTCGAAGATATAACTTGCGAGAATTCATCAGGAAATATATTTTAAAAGATTATTATTTAAAAAGGAAGCAAAAATACATTTCCAATTGTAAAACTTTTTTAACGTATGAAATATCATGTTTCGAAGTTCGAAAGATCTTCGAGTTTTGCTGTAAATATAAATACTTCTCAAATGTAGACATGTATTTAAAAAATGAGAAGAAAAACACCCACTCCAACATAAATTTTGAACAGGATTGACGGAAAGTCGGAAATTACATCACGTGGCAGATTTTAGGATGAACGCCACAATCATCAGCCGGCCTTTTGTATTTAATTTCATTACAGCTGAGCAAGCAGACCTTAGGACAAGGTGGCCGACTTTTGGGACTTTTACCTTATACCTAGTTCTGTACCTTTGCCTATCGAAGATAGCACATGATTCGCCTATAGGTACATGTAAACACGCAAATACAGACTCTCATAATTGTATTTAGATACATTTAAACATTTATGCCACGACGAAATTCTATAAGTCTACGAGAATTTTTTGTTCATCCAAAACAAACGTGAACTGAGTTTCAAGATGATATAATTAACTTTTATCTCATAGAAGTTGAAATCATTGAGTGAACGTTCAACAAATGCGAACTGCAACATTTTGGAGCATACAGACACTAAATATAAACTATATCTGTATATACAATCACACATCTTCAGTAAGACATGAGAAAAATAATAAATAAATACAAAAATGTCGAGACAATTTTGAATTTAGGGACGAATTAAGCCCTCGAAAGCTTCATGTGCTTATACATTGTGCCACTCATATTCATGTAATTACCACGGATTGTTGAAATGAACAATACACCTCAATAAATCAAGAGTCGCGGTAGAGACTCGAGGCAAGTACATTTTCAAAAAATATCAAAATCGGCCGAGCGACCGCGACTATCTATACGCGAAGACAAGTGCTTTTTGCTATAGTCCAAAACAAACATTTATTTTTATTTAAATTTTAAGGGAACGTTTCGAAAATATTAGAACACAGATATTTTTTTTTCTCTTTTGATTGAAAAAAAAATCACTGCAATTCCTTGCGTCTAAGGCATTTAGTTAATCGTAATTTTATTAATTTCATCGAAATTTTCAGCTCCTAGCTGTCAAACTTTTTCGCATCGGAATTTCTTTGCACATCGAGCGTGCACATGTCAAAAATTGAACGTCAAATTATCTTTCTTTCGGGGATCTTTGCCGTGATCGGTCGTTCACATGGATTTTTACTCAATAAAATAGTTTTATTGCGACGACTACAAATACGACATTTGAACATATTCTTCGATTTTGCCGCAGCACGATGGATAGAAAGTGAACGAAGATTCAATTTCGATGTGTGAAGGTTAGATTTTTTCATATTCCTTTCATTGATGCTGTATAATGTTCATAAAACTTTCTCAACATATAAAATTATCCATAGAAATAAGACATAATAATAATAAAATATAAAGTAACAATAAAAAGTCCAATAAATTGAAAATTTGCATAAAAAATTTTTTTTTTGTTTACAAAATAGCATCATCAAGAGAAACTTTACAAAAAGAAGTCAAATACTCACAAAAACACTTAATTTTCTCTTTCACGTAATTTTAATTTTCTCTTCATCCCAGAGGATTTAAGAATTACTGTTACGCATTGATTTTTGATTATCAAATTTATGTAAAAATGTTTAAAAATTTTATTTTTTATCTGATTAAAAACAATTCCATGTACTTGGTAAAGGGACAACTCGTTCATTTAGTCGATAGACTTTTTTAGTTCTAAAAAAATATTTTTAATAATATATATTTTAAAAAATGCTTCTATTACTCGACTTCTGAATAACGGTTTTAAAAAATGGGACATCTTTCGCTAGGATTCATTTTGCTTCTTGGTGGACAGTGGTAATCTTTGGCAAATTCCGGCATGTTTTTAAGTGGATTGACAATCCGTGCTTCCGAAGGAGCGTGTTGGAAACTTTCTATAATTTCGTAGAGATGTTGAGATTCATATTTGGCGCACTCAGCGTTAGCAGCACTCAACCAAAACAATTGCTTTGGAGACATGTCCATGCCAGGCAATCTTTTTTCTTCTCCGTGCTCTTCAACCCACTGTTTGTAAGCATAATATGCAACTTTCAGACTCACGATATCGGCGACGTTTTCGTTCAAGGTTAGTGCTCCATTTATCTGCGAAAAAAAAACAAAAAAATTTTTATGTCGTTAAAATTGTATTCATCATTAAAATTTTTTTAAGTATATATTCGACTTTTAGTGCATCTTTGTGCAAGTAATTTCACGAATGCCAATTTTTCATAATTTGGCACCAAGAAATAAAATTAATAATGGGGGGGGGGGCAAAAATGGGCTACCCCAAAAATTTGGTGAAAATTTTCAATATTTCTAAATTTGATGAAATTTAATATCAAATAGTTTTTTCTTTGCTAAGAACTTTATAATTGATGATTTGAAAACCCATTTAAACAAAAATTGAATTTAACAATCCATTAACATTGAAGATAGAACAAGAACGTTTCATTTGGTAATGAAACACATTTAAACAAACATTAAAATAAATCATCAATTAATTACTTGAAATGAGACGTCAAACCGAACAATAAATTAACAAATTATGAAAAAAAAAAATTTTCGGTTTTTGGAGAAATGATTAAAAAAAAAGATTCAGGATATTTAAACCCTTGGAACTGTAATATTTTCCCATTTTGCCACTCTTGCCCTATATATGATCAAACGTGTGACATGCGATCGAACGATCAAAAACTTCCTTACCGTCTGGTTAATCTGGTTTACAGTGTAATTATCATACATATCAATGATACAATCGTTTCGCTCCCTGTATTCCAAAGAAGGCGATCGATCTTGAAGTAAAGTGCGTCTTGTACCATACTGATCCAAGTAGAATTGTGAAGGGTCAAAGGTATGACTTATTTCGTGAGCGATAGTACTTCCCAAGGCACCGTAATTCATGTATTTTGGTCGATCTTTGTTGAAAAAAACACCATGCAATATACCAGCGGGGATTACTGTAAAAAAATTATAAGCCGTACTCAGGTTGCTAAAACTATAGCTGCCCAAAGATAAAATAAAAAAAGCAACAAAATAAAACCAGCGAATTCGGCAGACTAATTCGTTGATAAAACTCACGCAGACTATCTAGCGAATTTTCGGCATTTGCTTGTATAAAATCGTCGTGCCTTCTCCAACTACGTTTGTATTGGGTCCCGTTGTACTTGTTTGTATTGAATTTTTGTATTTTTAATAGAATCTCGAAATATGATTCCTCGGTTATTTCGAGTTTTTCATAATATTCCTCGACCGTATGATCGTCCATTAATTCCTTCGGGTACCCTATGTGAGGCCATAAAGCGGCAAGTTTAACGAGAGCGTGCGTTTTCCATTCGTCGTCCATCCATGAGTTCTATAAAATTTTTTTTTAAATTACAAAAATTGAATACTCATCGAATGTAAATATTTGAAAAATTTTATCCTCGTTATGAAATTTTTCGTGACGGAAATGAATTTATCAGATTTCAACTTTGTACTATTATTTTATGTATGTGTATGTATGAAATATGTAATATAATAATAGAGGAATTGATATTAGTTCCTCTATGACAAAAATTTGACATTTTTTTGTCTAATATAATACTAATATTAGTTCCTGTATTGCAAAAAATGTCAAATTCGGTGAAATTTTATCATAAATTAGATATTTATGATCGGCAATTGGTACGATCACAAAAATTATATTGAATTATGGTGAAATATGTAGAAAATTCACATTTTTTGTAGTTTTTTGGCAGATTACAACAATATCTGTTGAAATCTGATAAATTCATTTCCATCAGGGTTTATCTTCGTCGTTTATACCTTTTGGAACATATCGATGAATTGTTCGCGCAAGTGTCTTAATATATCGCGTGCGTCGTTTGTCGATTGAGGTTCTCGTCTAAAATGTTTTCGGACGTAGACGGAACTGATGGCGATTGGAAGGTAATCCTCGGCGTCTTTCAAGCAACTTCGCCATCTCCTATCGGGATGTTCGTCTCTCCTTCGGTTGTCATTATAATAAGTCATGAGATTATGAGCCAATTCGGTTAATATAAAATTCGCGATTGATCTGTTTGATCGCGCTTCAAGAATTTGTGGCAGACTCGAGATGTATACTGCACCATCCACGCATATCGTTTCATTTTCATCTAGAGTGGAATTCTGTACTGTCTGTATGTATTCGAGCCAATTTATTTCCGGAACATATGTTTGTACTTCGCGAATGGTCAGTTCCTCGTCGCAAACATCATCACCGTCGTTTATCTATTGTATGAATGTAATATCTGTAGATGGTCTTTTTGAATATTAATATAAGAATGATATAGGGTGGGGGCAAAATGGGGTAGTTAAGAAAATATTATACGATTTGAAGGCTTTAAATGTGCTGAATCTTTTGTTTTTTAATCACAATTAAAAGAAAGAATTAAAATTTTCAGCTGCCATGAGAAAAGAATAATGTTTTTAGTGAACAAAATCGTGTACTCCGCCAAAAAGTAAGAAAAATATTTTTTTTATAATTTGCATGTTAAGGGAGCTTTCCAATGTGACAGCCCGAAAAATCGCTGTTTTTCGCGATTTTTTTAAAAAAAGCTTCCATAGCCCGATAAACAATGAAGTTAAGAATATTGTGTAAAAAATTCAACTCGATATCTTTAAAACTCTGCCCTCCAAGTTGGACACCGTTTTGAAAAATGCTGTTTCGAGAAAAACGCGT
>JAPYYX010001526.1:0-24454 GCA_030522605.1 Cremastinae sp. B BG-2022a | reverse complement strand
ATAATCTTCGATTTTCACGAAAAGAGAATATTGATAGGGGTAGTTTCTGCGAGGTGGGGAGGGTCACTATAATTTTTTAAACATGTTTTGAATTATTTGCGAATTGTTTGCGCTATTTTTAACGCGCGGAAAATTTTTTTTCTCGTTTTTCGAATTTTCGGATTTTCGTTCATTTGAACGTTCCGAACTTCAAGTACATTCGGCCACACATATTTTTTGCAATCCTTTGAAAAAAACTTTACAAAATTAATGGAACAATATTGTTTTAAATTTTAACTTGAAAAAGAATGAGAACAAAAATAAAAATTCAACCTAAACTATAAAAAGTTTAAGAAGAATTTATGAACTACAAAATGTAACGAAATCTGTTAAATTAATCATTTTTATTGCAAAAACGAAATCCAAATTTTTTCACAAAATCCAGAGATCAACAATAAAATAAAAAAGTATAAAAACATGTGTAACAAAAGTCACATAATATATTACAAATTATTGATAATTTTCGTTGCAGAATGTAAATTTTTTACATCGCGTGTTCGGGATCGCGAAATCTTCTCGAGGATAAATGGAAGAGGAAAAAAAAAATCACTGTGGCAAAAATTGCGATAATTCAAGCGTCTCTTGTACGACAGCACGTTTTTTCACTTCCACATTTCTTTTATCTGCGTTCGGGCATTCTTGTTTTTATTTTCGCTTCGCGAGTGGCTGGCGTATCGCCGCGAAAACAGGAATTGTCGGGATATGCCGCAGAGAGGGACAGACACATGTATGTGAAGAACGGGAGAAAAAGGAGAAAGAGATGGAAGGAGAAAAAAGTCCTCGTGGACACTGACGTTACAGGAAACCGGCGCGTTTCTTTCCGCGACGATTTCTGACACTTGCCAATCGCGGTTTCGTGCTTATCTCAATTAGAATTGCTATTGATTTTCGCGAATTACAAGCGCGAAAAGTAAAATAAAAGAAAAAACACACAGAAATATTCACGTAAGATATATAAATTTTTATCAATCAAGAATTACCATTTCGCATTATCGTTGATTCCGATCGATCGTTTCTCTCATTATCGGCTCGTGATCGCGACTCCGGTCACCCGAGTTTAACATTTTCGTGATAAATGGGAATAAAAAATTTGTTCGCTCGTCCCCTTGCGGCGTTATCTCGATCTGACCGAGCTTGATTTTTCACGAAAGTTCTTTATCGACGTAAAAATAAGCAGAGCGACAAAAATGAGCGAATTATCACTTTCGATACGATCGTTGTTCCGAAAAAAAAAGGCGATTGCGAATCGTCACTGAGAAATTTTGTCACTCGTCCATTACGGACTCGTCGTCGAGGAAGAACTTTTCAGATCGATCAACAAATTTGACACTGAACGAAGGAACTCACTATGATATCCGAATTACTATTCAACTGTCAGAATTCAATTGATCACTCTCCAAAACGTTGTCAAAATTCGTCGCACGAACTAGCACGAATCAACGAAAAAGAAGAAAAACAAAAATTCAAAACTAGTTCACAACTTTATCACAAAAAAACGAACCCAAATGATAATTGATAGTCAATCATCAAAAGTGGATCAATCACTTCACGAATCGTTGTGAATTCGTCACCGGAGTTATCGCGTTACGCACCGAAACGTCAAAAAGCATATCTGAGCCTGAAGAGCGCGGGGTATAGCGATTGTTTTTAAACACTGATACTGACGTCGCGCTGAGAGCGAGTTTTAACTATTGACTGAGCCAAATTTTCGAAAAAAGTGACATTCGGTAATGAGAATTCGAAGGAAAAAGAGAAAAAAAAGAAGAAGAAGAGAAGCGAAACGATCGTAAACGATGATCGCGTTTCGGAGCGCTCGTTCCGTCTCTGTCGCGCACGAGTCCGCTACTGTCGTTCTATCTCGCTCGGTCGCGAGTCGCGAGCGCGACGAGTCTGATATGGAGAGAGGAAGAGAGGAAAAGAGAGAGAGAGAAAGAAAACGAAAGAGATACATATAGAGAAAAGAGAGAAAGAAAGAGAGAGAGATGAGGAAGGAGGAGGGAGAAACGCGTATTGGTCGGTGCCGGATCGTTCTTGCGATGCGGGAGCTGGGCAAGAGAGACGGGGCTAGTGCCGTGTGCGCTAGCGGCAGCACAGCAGCGAGCGAGCAGCTCATACCACCGCGCTCGCCCGTGTATAATATAGGTCAGTGGGCCAGGGCGATCATGGCAACGCGGACATGCGCGCCATCGGGCGGACTAACACACTCTTCGCTCTTCTCTATATCTTTCTCTCTCTCTTTTTCTCTCTGAATCGAGGGCCACGTTCGCAACGTGTTTTTCACAAAAAAAAATTTTTTTTCTTTCATACAACGCAGGAAAAAAATCAAGTTGGAACGCGAGTTGTTCCTTAGATAGAATTGAATGTAGATAAAAAATCCACTTTGAGGATATTTTAGGTGTGTTTTAGAGTCAACTATTAATGATTTTTTTTATCGGGTTGAATAAAATACAGGAGAAGAATGTACTCGGACTTGAAACTTTGGTATTTCTAGGTTCGATGCGAGATACGAGGAATTAATTATCTATCAATTTTTCTAGCCAATCGTATGAAATGCTGGAGGAAAATTATCTCGAATTTGAAACTCTCTATCTTGGTTTTTTTCTTTCTTTTTTCTTTGATGAATCGAGGGATACGTTCTCAACGTGTTTCTTATAAAAAAAATATTTTTCTTCGATAAGTATAACGAAGGAGAAAATTTTACTCACATTGGACTTGAGCTACGAAATTTTTCGCTTCGGTACGAGATACGAAGAATTAATAGTCTATCAATTTTTCTAGCCGATCGTACGAAATGCAAGAGGTAAATAATCTCAAATTCGAAACACTTTATCTTAATCTTTCTCTCTCTTTTTTTCTCTTGGAATCGAGGGCTACGTAGTCAACGTGTTTTTGTCAAAAAAATATTTCTTTGATAAAACGTAAGAAAAAAAAACTACGAACGTCAGTTCTTTCCCAACATTCATGCAAAAAAAAAATTCACTCGAAGTAGAAACTATGAATTTTTTATCAGATTGAAAAAAATATAGGAGAAAAATCAACTCAGACTTGAAACTACGAAATTTATCGTTTCGATGGTACGAGATACGAGGAATTAATTACCTTAAACTCGAAACTATGAATTTTTCTATCCCATCGAAGGAAATACGAGAGAAAATGATCTCGAATTCGAAACTACGAGTTTTCCTTTCCACTGGCACAAGAGACGAGGAAAAAATTATCTTCAACTCGAAACTATGAATTTTTCCATCCGATCGAATGAAATGCGAAAGCAAAATCATTTCAAATTCGAAACTACGAATTATTCTATCCAATCCAATGGAATATAAGAAATAAATCATCCGAAATTCAAGACTACGAATTTTTTTATTCGATAGCAAAAAATACAAAAACATAATAATGTAAAACAAAAAAAGGTCTAAAACAATCTATTCATCTGGCGATATCTCTCGAAAACAAAATTCGTATCGATAAAAATCGAGAAAAAAAAAACTTCTTTCTTCTTATTGAATGATAAATTTTATCGAATTTTTACATCATCTCAAAAACTCTAAAAAAAATTCTAATCTTTGTGATAGATTCCAGATGTCAATATTCTATCAATTTCTCAATGTTATTCCCAAAAATATCACCAATTAAGAGACAACGTTAATTTTTGTCTCTCCGCGATACATTCGAGCTCGGTCTCGCTTGTTTACCGTGCGACGAGCATACAATACAGGTGGAAACTATTTGCCCTCGAACAATCGAGTGACACGTTTATAAATACGGGAGAGCAGGCCGGGAGGATAAGCGAGAGAAAAACGTTTCGATCGAAGAGAAAAAAAAATTAACCTTCGAATCTTCCTCATAGATTCGAAATACATACGCTACGATCTCTAATTCTCCGTTTATTTTATTTCCTCCTCATCGCTTCAGGAGTGTTTTTTTCTTTGTTTTTTCATCTCCAACGTAACGAATTCGTAATTTTCGACAATGCCTGCTACGAAAAATCAACTCTATATCTTTTGTGAGCATTTTAATTCTTCTGACGCACAAAAAAAGAAAAAAAATTTGAATCATCATCACTAATTTTTAAGTGAAATTACTTTACAATTAAATAATCATTTGAACATTATCATCTCAAAAATTCAATTTGCAAAATCTCCATTCGATCGAAATTGATTTTTTTTCGACAAAAAATAATTGTTAATTGAACAGATTTCGATCAAAGTTTTTTTAGGACCAAATAATTATTTATGAGCTTTTGATAAAATATGAAATTGTTTACTAATTAGATTTTTAATCCGAAAATAAATTTAATTAATTCAATAAAATATTTCAATTAATTAGAAATAAATTTCAAAATCGAAAGTAATTTTAAAATGTTTGACCATAATGATAAGAATGTAAAACATTTTTGGAATGTACGTAAAAGTGAAAACACAAGTGAAAGGGGCACGAACTTTAAATCGAATCGAAGAGCAATGAACGGCGTCACCCGGGCGATCACACTTACATAAAGATTGTTCTGAACTACGGAATAATAAAAAGAGAAGAAAAAAAAACTGTAATATCGTCGATGAGGCCGAAAGTGCGAAGACGGGGATTTTCCCCTCCAGCGACCTCACGATCGTTCGCTCTCCTCTCTACCAAACAATCAAAACGATATTTACCAAAGATCGTTGCAGTTGTAGCATTCACATTCGACGGAAATTTTATCTCAATCTCTTCGAGAGCGTCGATAGAAAACTTTTTGTCAATTTTTAATTGGAAAAATAAATGAAATGAATCTCGGATTTTATTTCAAAGAATTTACATTTCCAATTACATTAAGTAATTTCCGTGTTAAATCAACGTTTAATCAATGACCGTAAAACATATTCGGTACCTAATAAAAAATATGAACATCGACACATCGAAATTGATAGTTTAACAACTCACTTTTATTTTCTGAAGAAATTTTTTCAAGATCAAGTCCCTTCATAAAAATTGCATTTGGGGGTTCGTCGATGGATCCTTCAGAGACGAATGACATCGAGTTGGTTAGGAAAGGAGAAAAAAAATTCCAAAAGAAAAAAAAATACGTGAGTGTGTGGAACGAGCTGCGAGCACGCAATAAACCGAGTCGCAAAAGAAAAGGAGAGAAGGAAAAAAAGAACAAAAATTAATCCTATTATTTTTGGATACCCAGGACACCCACGTACGTATTATAAGGACGATCAATCATTTTTTTTATCTCTATCTTCGCATATATCCTTCTCTCTCTCTCTATTTCTTTCGCTCCTCCACTTGTATACGTTCGCGAAAATAATTTCTCGGAAACGTGTGATTCCCGGAATCTTGAGGCTTTCGTGTCTGTTGTGGGAGTCACGTAAAAAAAAAGAAAAATTCGAGTAAACGTGTGAAACGAGAGGGGAACAACATCTACGTGGGTAAATTTAATAAAAAAGGAACTAGAATTTAATACACATTTTCGAAGTATTACTTTCCCATTACAATGAAAATTTGGAAGAATGTGACGAATAAATCAAAATTCAGAAACTTGGGGCAGGAAAATTGAATTCAGAATGCAAATGCTCGAAATGCATTAAAATGGAAATTCAGTAAAAATGATGAGACATATATTAAATAAATCAAAATTTAAGAAAATGAAAAATTTGATTAAAAATAGAATTAGTAAATTTTTGTCAAGATTTAAATTTAATCAAAAAATTTTTGATGGATAATTAAATCGAAGTTTGTGTAATTTCGAATGACAAATTGAGTTGACGATAAAAATAATAAACTTGTATTGTTAAATAAATGTATTTATAAAATCGATAATGGTGTTAAATGAATTCAATTTTGAAAAGTGTGGTATAGAAAATAATACGCTGAATTAATTGCTTTTGAAGTAAAAACGGAATAGAAGAATAATACGGAAAGTAACGAGAATTTAACGAAACGAGTTTTAGAAATTGGAATAAGACTTGAATGAAAGATTTGATGTAAAAATGATTAAGGACTGCGTGAGATTGATGAATTCTTTGTCGTGACTGTACAGACCGGTATGTCCTCAGAAATTGAGAGGGGAGAGGAGACAATGTCGAAAGGTGGTGGCGCATGGTATATAGTAGTGAGGAAGGCCAGGAGAAACAAACGAAAGTTTGAGAGCATACGCTAAAGCGTGCACGCACGTATACAAACACTTTGCGAACGATAAAAGGCTCGCAAAATGACGATTAAATGACTCTTGAAATCTTGAAAAATATAAATCCTACTTTCTCCCTGATTCAATCGAATTTGAAGAAAAAAATTAAATAAATTTAATTATTCCTTTTGCGATCCATGAACAATCGTATCACAATTCTACAATTTATCAAATCTACAAATTCGTACACAATTTTTTTATTAATTATTAAAAAACAGAAAAAAATTATTCATCGCTTCGTGTAATTTTATCGTAATATTAAAATTAATAAAAAATTTGATTTTTTCGTCATATTTTAATTACTAAACATCATTATTAATTTAATTCATGTATTCATCATCGTGACATTGTCATTGTCATTTGCTGATTACTTAAATATTGTTGTTAATGTGTAAAAATTGTCAATGTATTTTTTTTTTCATTTGTTTTTAAGTACGTTCGCAGGGAGTGAAAGCTGTCGATGGCTCGGACGACAGTGAACGTGACACGCTGACCAAATTGAGATGTATATAAGTCGGTGAGTGGGTAAAACGAGGAGACCGAACGAATGGTTAATGTGTGTATATGAACGATGTATAGAGTGATATCTTGTATAACTATATACGAGCATAGTCAGCGAGATATATCGAGAAAGAGAGAATGAGGAGGAGTTTTACACAGGGTCGCAATACTCGTCACGCGGAACAGTTCCACACACAATGCACCTTCCTCTTTATCCGACTCGAACGAACTTTGTACGTACCCATTACGGGCATTACACTCGTTTTTATTCCCCCATAAATCCATGAATCTCGAAAATTGCATATTCCTTTCCATATGAATTCTCTTTCTTAATGTTCTGAGGAAACAATTTTTTAATAACTATTGTGCGAACGATATTTCAATTTAATTGAAATTTTTATTTTCTGTTTTAATTGAATTTTGATAAATTTAAAAAAATTTTTTTTTTTAATTTTGTAAAAAATATGTTGCAGTGAATAATTATTGAATAATTTTCTGCTGCTTTCTTAATGTGGGTACACTTTGATCAATAATAAAATATAAAAATTAATAAGCATTATTCAGTTTTAATTAAGTATAGATTATTCCGGAGTGGAAAAAATTCATAACATAAGAAATAAAAAAATTTGTCATAATTAAGAAAATAAATAGGAAAATAATGTTCTCACAGCTTAAATAATAAAAAAAATTCGATTCAAGCTTGACGCGAGGAAAAAAGAAATGAATTCTTAATCGTGAGCACAATGACTCGAAAGAATTCTTTATTCACAAATTGTCGAAAAATAAAATGAATCATCAACCAAGGGCAATTTATCCAATTTAATCCACGATTATCCCTCGATGCAGAATTAATCTCAATTATGTGATTCAATATTAATTATTCGACGTCTCGTAATTTCTATTTCGTAAGAGGCAGGAAATGATAATGGATGGATAGGGATGAGGCGAGAATGAAGGACGAAGTTCGTATAGGAACTTTGAGCAGGAACAAAATTGGAGAGTTCGTAGGAAACGAGAAAAAAATGAGGAGAGTGCAGAAAAGGGGAGATAAAGCAACGATATTTGATACCTGGATGTTCCTCTTCTTTTTGCAAGGCTCTAGATCGGAGAAAGAAAGAGTAAGCAAAAAACACACATAAAACTGATAGGAAAAGAAAACACTAAAAAAAACGCAAAAAATAAATAAAAAATTATAAGAAGAAAAAAGCTCACTATAAAGTGTATTCTCGTTTATTTTTCGTGCGGATTTCGTACAAAAAATTGACCAAACTTCTGAATTCTCTAATGCTAAGTATATTATTTTATTTTTTTGTGGATCTTATTTTATCACCAAAAGCAACGAAAAACTGATAAGGAAAGAAAACTTATCAAAAAAATATAAAAAATAAAGAAAAAGTCTATTTTTTAATAAATTATTCTAATTTCTTAAGTACTTTTATTACCGCAAGGAAGAAAGAAAAAACCATGTAAAAATAAAAAATAAAGAGAGTGGATAAGTCTCCCAAGGGGTAAACACGAAACTGGAAAGCCACGAAACACGAGGATAAGGGAATAAAATAAGGGAGTAGGGATCGCGAGAGGAGAAACGAGAAAAGAGAGGTGTGGAGAGAGAGAAAGAGTGAGAGAGGATGAAAACGGCGTTGCCATGTCGACGCGACCCGGCGTGTTCCCCGTGGCTCTGTTGCCACGATGACGTAACTATCCCGTCTTTGCGTCACACACATACGAGGATAAAGACCGAGAGAGCCGAGCGCTCTTTTTACCTGATGGCTAGAGAAAGAGATCCCAGTCGAAAAACGAATAGAGAAACGCATTCAGGTACGAGCAGGTGGTAAAACCCTTTTTTTCACTTTTTTTTCGTCTCTCATTCTTCTTTTTTTCATTCTGCGATTTCAAGGTTTTCTGAAATTCTTTTTTTGTATACCTTCGTCGATACAGTTTAATGCTTGAATTTTTATGAGGATTAAATTTATAAAATCCATGATCGATCGTTATCACGAATTACAATTTGATCGTATTTTCTATGAAAATTTAATTAATAGTTTTTTTATTTTAATTAATGAAATAACAACATTCGAATTTACGTCAAAGTTTTATTGAGGTTAATATTATTTTTATTGTACAATGTTTTTTAATTAAATCTAAATAAATTTGTAATAAGAATTTCTTTATAAAATATTTCTTGCCGTATTAACCAACGATTTTTTGATCAGATTTTGATAAGGTTTTAGTTCCATAATTGAATCTTATGATAAACTTTTTTCGTCCTTGCAAATAAAATTCGCTTAATTTTGAATTATTCAAATTTTTCATTCGAAAAGTTGTCACATTTTCCACCATTTTGTAAATTATAATCAACCAAACTGTTCCCTGATATTTGACCCATACCGAATACGGGAAACAGATGCAAAACGAATTTCCTACATTCTCAGAGATTTTGAATATTTTAGGAAAAACAGGAGAATCGCATCACTCTTTGATGTAAAGAGAAGAACGTCGCTATTTTTTTTCTTCACAAATTGTATATTTTCAGTGATAATAATATAATTTGATAGTTTCAGATACAGAACGCATCACCTCAATAATCATCAACACTTTTTAGGGGTAAAAAACCAATTCTTGAATATAAAATTCGTGATTATTAAATTTCTATAATGCATTTCGTATCCTCGACAGATCGATGCAATAGAAAACATTTCACATTTTGTATCGATAGTAATAAAAATAAAACACAAATAGAATAAAAAAAAATGATCGATAAGAGGAAGTGAAATTTGTAGGTTGCTGAGCGAAAAGAGCTTTAAGGTAGATTTGAGCGTCGATGAGAATAAATTCGATGACGTAAATCGTGAAAATTTGAAACAAGGCGAAGTGAATTGGGTGCTTCAGGGGTTGCGAGGAAAATGTTGAATTAAGCGGAGAGAAATAATTTGTGGATTATTTTAGGTTTTTCGAGGGATCGCTGCTGTAGGAAGGAAGAAGAGGGTCGGCTTCGTGAAGTCGCACGGCGTGCGCTGAAGGGGGCACACACGTTATTACATCAAGGAGAAGAGAAGCAACATCGAATCAATGACCCAGATAAACTTCTGGGTCGACATCAAGCAACCTCAGGCGAACCGTTTCTCCTGCATACGCCCCCACGATATTTTCTCTCATTTTCCCAAATTTAAATCTCGCATACAATGGATTTTATACTGATGATAGAAATTTCAGCAATCAGTTTTTGTCGTACGAGATTTAGAGAACATTTTTTAAAATCGTTCTCTGGAGACTCCTCTCATTTTTCCAAAATTATATCTCGCGTATTATCCGATGGAAATTTTAGCAATCCATTTTCATTGTTCATTTTTATCGTAGAAATTTGAAGAAAATTTTTTAAAAAGAAATTTTTTTTTTCTTCAATGTTGAAACTTTCGACCACATACTTGCAAATTTTTTCAAATAGCTCATGATGAAATGGATCAGGGCGGATGTAGGTTTTCAGGTTTTACAAAAATGGGTCGAAAGACTCGTCAGAAGAGGTTAAAAATTGATTTATCAGTGTTCCAGTCACGATATAAGTAAAATCGATATAAAATTTCCCGAGCAATTATAAATAGTTCAACAAATTAATCTCGTTTCAGCTGACGTTTTCACTGTCACACTTGTGCTCGTATCAATCGGGCGCAATCTTCGGCTCATGAGGAAACATGTCGTTCGTCATTCGCGCATGTATCAGACAATACTTTTATTCAACAATTTCTCGGCAACTGCGTTCGAGAGAACTTCCAATCATTTTTTTTATACATAAAAATATCAATTCATTAAAATTTTCCTTAATTAGCTCGTTATCTCACGATTTTCGTTGCGTATGCAACGAAAACAGATTTAATAACGGTTACTAAGAGAAATGTCAAAAAAGCTTACTGCACTAATGAGAAAAACAAAACGAATTCTTCTAGCAAAAAATTTAAAAAATGATTATGTATGCATCTAGGGAGGAAAGTAGACGACTCCGAACCGCGTTCTTCTTTCCTCAATGATTACCTATATGTACAATTTTTAACACAACTCAACCGACGGTTCGGTTCCAGTCTTAGAAGAGGAAATTCTTGTTCTACCAAAATTTGTCAAGATCCGAAAAATGTTTTTTCCCCCTGTTAACAGGCTAGAAATATAGGTAAACATTTTGCGCAGTTCAGTTTTGAAAAAAATATTTCGATATTTAAAATACAAAATTCTCGACACAATTAAAATTACGGTCTTCAATTAAATTTACGTAGCAGTAGTCCACTAATTACATGCTTTTACCTTCTCAGTATAATTATTATTTCCCATTATTTTATTTTAAAAATCAAAACACGAATGATCCCAAAAACCGTGATTTTTCGATGCTCTTAAATTTTTCGCGTCCAGATCATTAATCTTCAAAGCAGAGTTTTTTCTCTAAACCTAATTTTCGAATAAAAAAATATGTCTCTGTCTCGCAAACTCGTTTTTTTGTCTTTTTTTTTCCTTTGTCTGCGGCTAAATGAAAATCCCCCGAGCGGGCGTGTGCGAGAGCTGATTTAAGGGATCGGTATTAGAAGAAGGAGAAGAAGAAGAAGAATAAGAAAAATAAAAAGAAGGTAAAGAAAGGAGGAAGAAGGCAGCAGGCGAGAAGGGAGAGACGAAAATTTCTGGTGGAAAGAAGGGAACACAGTCGGGACGAAGGAACGTCAGTCTCTCCGCGCGACGTCTTATTACGATATAGAGTTCGATTCGTGTGTATGTATTTATATGCGTGCGTGTGTGTGTAAAAATACGTAAAAGTGCGGTCCGGATCGTTTGCAATCCACACACTCGCGATTCCGGTTGGCCGATGGCGCCGCAAGGTCAGACGCACCAACACACCTCTGCGATGTTCCCTCCATCCCACATCTCGTCCCGTTCTCCCGAAAAATCGATACGGAAAGAAAGAGAGGCCGAAATTGCCAAAATTGCCCATTTTTGCTAGAAAGGAGCCACCTCACCAATTTTTCGTGCCAAAAATCAAAATCGAAGCCAAAAAGCCGCAGAAATCGACAAAAACAATTATTCCAGCTGGTAATAACTGATTTTAAGGCTATTTCTTTGGATAGATGAGAAAAAAATGTTCTTTCCCATGTTTGAAGCCGTTTTTTTCATCGTAAAACAAGATTTTTGCAGGAAACGTCGGAAATCGCCAAAAACAATTATTTCAAGTGGTAATCACCGATTTTGAATCGTTTTGAAAATTTTCTCTCAGGATAGATGAGAAAAAAGTTCTTTCCCATCTTTCGGCGATTTTTTGTCCATTTTCTTTTTTGCTGGAATTATTTTTGCAAATCCCATTAGAATCATTTGTAAAATTATTTCTTCAAAGTTCTTTCATTCATACCAATATATCAGAAAGGTTTACAAACAATAGTCTCAAAAAACAAAATCCATTTGGCAAGCAATCTCTTTTTTCTTCCATTTCGCAGCAATCGCTGATTTTTTTTTTCGCGTCACGAAAAATTGTAACCGTTCCAACTGAAGCATAAAAATTGCGCAATCATTTTTTTCTTATTCTTTGTTCATGACTCTATTAATATTTTTCAAATGATATAAATTCGGAGAAGAAAAGTGTCAAGTAAAAAATTGTACAAAAATAAAAGAAAATGAAATATTTCCCGGTCGAGGGAAATTCGGCGAAAAAATTTTTCCGCTTCTTCATGACCTTTTTTCCACGAGAGAACTATTTTTGTATCTTCGTTTATCTGGTCCCCTCTCTCTTTCTCTCTCTTACTCGCGCACTCGTGACCTATTATTAAACGCAAACGTAACCGCGATGAGAATTTTTATTTGACTTATCGCGAGATAGTAAGAGTCCCCGCGAGATCCTCGCGACTTTCTCTCTCGCTCTCGCGCGCAAGGTACGATATACACTTGAAAAAATAAAATAGCCAGCCGCTCGGTGAGCCAATGAAAATTATTGACTCAATTTCGTAAATTAAACGGGCCCAGACGCTTTTTTCCCGCCGTACATCGTATTTTTACGCATCTACGCTTACATGTGTCTATATCGAACAATTAAACGAGATATAGGGGTCGCACGTGGTGTGACTCCGAGGCAGGGCCTAGGCGAAAAAAAAGACGAGACGACGACGAAAAAAAAGGTCCCGCATAGTCTGGACTTGGTTTGTTCAATTAAACAATGATAACAAAATTTATTTCAATTCGACGATGAAAAAATATAGTAAAATAGTCCCATTGAAACGCAGCTTGGATGAGAGAGTAAATAAAATTTTTATTATTATTGATGTTGATGAATAAAGAGTTCAATTTGTTTTTTATGTGAAAAAAATGGATAAAAATTGCGTGAAATCGTGGCTAAACTAATTCTTATTTTCGTGCGAGCATAACGTTGGATGCACCTGTACATACATGACGAAAGTGATGTTAATAGAAGCGGTATATTGACTCCGGATATACACGAGTCCAGAGGACAGATGTTTTCGAGCGATATTTATTTCCATCCACGAAAATTCCTTTTTGTTAACCGACCGGGCACACTTTTTGGCGTACCAGGCTTTTTTTTATACCCAAGCTGATAAGCTTTCCATTCTTATTTCCACGTCCAGTCCCGAACTTTTTTTACTTAAACGTTATTTTATTGCAAAGACGAAGATGAAGTTAAGGAAAATTTATATTTTATGATTTTAATGAGATGTTGAGAGTAAAAGTGAGTTCGATATGAATTTGATAAACTTTTGATACGAGAAACGAAAAATTTTATTTTTTTAAATTTTTGTCTTCATGGTTTTGCATTTTTTTTCAATCATCAAATGTATAAGTACATCATATCTTTGCGGTTGAATTCCTTTTTCTGAGAATAATTTAATTTAAGAGGAAATATTGATTTATGAAAATAATGAAAAAATGTAATTAAATTTGTTTTCGACTAAGATAAGCTTTCGTAGATTAGAAAAATTCTCGAAGGGGGAGAAAGTCTTGGGGAAAATTCGTGTAGGAGGACCGAGGAGTTACGAAAATGGCGAAAGCAGACTTGCGAGTATCACGGGTATGTTCGCCACGCCTGATACGCAATTTTTTTCCTCCTCCTTTTCTTTTTTTCACCTCGCCTCGTCACCTCGCGTCACGTCTCATAATATATTTTTATCGCCCGTGTGGGCACACGAAAAATTTCGTCGTTGCAAATAAAAAATAAAATGACGAAGAGGAGGGCGAAAAATAATGAAGAATCAACAGAATCGTCAGTTATCGAACTGGCAATGAGGAAGAGTGAAAGTGCATTTAAAAAAGAACCAAATTTATTCCATGCTAATTAAACGCGCCCGCGTCGGCCAATTAAAGAAGAAAAAAAAGGGAGAAAATAACGAGAGAGGTGCGCGAGAATTTTTTACGAGACGAACATTTTGCAATGAGAAATAAAAAAGAAATAAAGTTATAAATAAAAAATCTGCCTCAACATATCGACGAAACGAAACATTTTCGACCGATTACAATCATATTTTAAAAAACACGATTCCAATAACATAAAAGAAAAAAATGATATTATACCAAAAATACAAAAAAAATTATATGAAAAACGTTTAAAGTACAAAATATATCAAAAAACTCGATATCAATTTCGATTATAAATTGTTCCCAAAATTCTTCCACCTAACAAATTTCCGATTTGATTTTTCAATAAATAAAACTTAGAAATCGCTAAAAATCCTGATCCTATCCAAAACTCAATCTAGCAAAAATGAATCGAATAAGTACAAGTACCAAAAAAAAACGAAAAAAGGAAGTCGACGAAATCGTTTTACGTAATCGTGAAATTTTGGCAATGTAGCATCGGTGACTCTCTCTTTTTCCCCTCCACGAATGAAAAAATGGTGAGAGGGAGAGAGAACATACAGAAAAGAGAGAGAGAGAGAGAGAGAAAGGAGCGATAGGGGGCACACGAGGCCTGACCTGCCCCAAAAAATCGAGCTCGAGACGATTCAGCGAAGCGGTATGACATTGCGCTGCCTACGTACATAAAATAATCACAACAGTAATGAAAAATAAAAAATAATAATAATAAGAACAAATGGGTAAAGTGAGTCAACAAGGGAGTCTGTGGATGCTCGAGGAGCCGATATATATAAAGTGTGTGTAAAATGTATCGAGGGGGGCCCCCGGCTTGGATAAAATTCGAGAGAGATGCATGCATGCG
The DNA here is from genome assembly GCA_030522605.1 of Cremastinae sp. B BG-2022a. NCBI lineage: Eukaryota > Metazoa > Arthropoda > Insecta > Hymenoptera > Ichneumonidae > Cremastinae sp. B BG-2022a. Next base: position 9,557 of record JAPYYX010001526.1, on the reverse strand, counting down.
AAATATGAATCGTGCGTGTGCCCGAAGGGGGACGAAACGAGATACGGCTCGGCTACGACGTAATAATGGCAAAGTGGCCATAAGAGATCCCCAGGCCCGGTCTCGCCCCAATGTAATACATATTTACGACAACTGGAATAATCCACACAAGACTCGATTAAAAGAATGAATTAAAACCGGATTAAAAGTGCTTCTGGGGGTGCACGAATGGAGAAACGATGAATTGGATTAGAAGAATGGACGAAAAATTTTTATTTTTATTTTTATTGATTATTTGTTTGAATTGTTTAAAAATACGAAAGGGGAGAAAACAGTTTTTTATTTTTGGCTTATTATTTAATTTGTAAAGCAGGTTATTGATAATATTAAATTAAATTGATTGAGCACTTTTTTCAAAAACTGTGTTAGAAATTTCAATATAAGAATGATATTATTAAATAATTTGCTTAATTGTTGAACATAAAATACTGAAATTTTTTCATTTAAACAATTTAATTGTTTTTCAAGGATAAAGATACAACTTTTTATTGTTTATTTTTTCAATCAAGTTATGAGACATTTGGGGTTACTTTAATTGAGTTGATAAGGGATTTATTTTTTCTTTATCTTTTGTTATAGAAATTTCAGTATCCAAGTCGAGCACGTGCAATTTATTCCCTGTCTCAGTTTATATCAAGAAAAGAAAACGAGTCCCTTGTAATTTCATTCTGGAAAAATCGTGATTAAAGCTACGAGGAGGATACTAAGCTGGAGAAAAGGAATGATAAACTCGGAGAGAGATGAAAAATAAAACGAAATTGAATGGCGAATCGAGGGGGAATAAAGAAAACATTCGCATCCAAGTTTTCCTCTGTTTTTCGTTAGACCTTTATTGTTTTTTTTTCGGACACTCGGCTCTTCTATTCTATTAGACCCATTAGCAGCATCACGGAAAGTGAATTAATTTCACTTTCCCCTTTTCGAAGTCTCATCTTCCTCCGGAAATCAAAAAGAGATGGCGAGAAATTAAATTTCGGTGCACGTGTTTTTTCATCAAACTGAATTCATCCGATAAACTATATTCAAAATTTTTATTTTATTTTATTGCGATAATATTTTCATGAAATTATCGGTGCACAAAAATGTTTGCAAAAATCAAATTCTTGCACGAAGCAAAAGAGAAATTCTTAAAAAATTGACCATTTTTAAATGATGAAGCCAAAGAATAAAAAAAACCGTAACTATATTTCTATACACGTTATCTAAAAACCTGACGAAAACATCAGAGTGAAAAAAAAATGTATACCAAAAAAAAAATATATTTCTAATACGTATCGTTGAATTCAACGTGCACTGGTTCCTGACCGTTTGAGGAGTGGAAAAAGAGTCTCGCAGTGGGGGTAGGCGCTCCCGTTGCCGGGGGTTGCGCCACGCTATACAGCTGTTCTCTATCTATACATAGACACGTGTGAGTTGCCTATAGACGCGTACTTTATCGACGTATGAACTCGCACCGCAACGCTCTTACGCAATTCTCTCGCTCTCTTTCTCTCGTCTGCTTGTTAACAATATTACCCTATTAGTACATTTTTATCATTATATAAAATTCTCTGCGTATGCACAGAATTATTCGAGTTATTCAATTATGCAGAATCTTGAACGTTTTCATATTTGAGGGAATTTTTTTTACTGAAATTTTAAATTAAGATATTGGTAATTTTTTTATTAATTCTTTCATTTTGTTATTTTTGTTTGTGATTATTTAAGACATAAGAAACTTTTCAGGATTTGAACAATTGATAAAATTTAATTTCATAAATGGAAAAAATGATTTAAAATCGACGATTTGTCATTGTCACGATGATTAAGAACACGTGCACGTCTCCATTTCATTATTTGTTTTAATTTCGAATTTACACGTTGATAAAATTATCGATGATTATAATTATTATTATTTATTTCTTCTATTTATAGTGATTATTTTTCTCTGTGGTTATTTAAGGTACGATACGTTGCTTTCAACTCGATTTTTATAAATACAAAGACTGATAAAAACTAATGTTCACACAACGATCGAAGTTCAATATCACGAGGATTATGGAGAAAACACGTGCCTGTCCTTTCTCACTTGTCCTCGCTTTCTCCCTTCATCAGTTTTTTTCATCCCTCTGCTTTTCTCACTCTCTCCCTCTTTTTTCTCCTCCTTGCCAATTTCTACCTCCACATCCCGGAAACGCTTTGAACGTTAATTAACAAAGAAAAAGAAAAACGAATCGACATGAGAACCCTCAACAGGATTTGGGAAAAAAGTTTTTTTTCCATTTTCACAAAACTTATCCATTGTTTTTCTTATTAATTTGATAAATATACAACACGAAATAAAATAAAAAAATTAAATGTAACATTTATTAAAAATTCAAATTAAAAAAAAGATAAATAATTTTTATATGCGTATTAAATTATATTTTTTAAGTCTATGAAAATTCGACATAATTCAATTTAATTCGTCTTTTTTATAATATAGTTTTAGTTTTTACTTTCTTTTTTTATTGAATTTATACGCTTCCGAAGTCATTTTCACGCCATAATAATTATCCGTGATGATTTTTTTAGGAAATAAAAAAGCTCGATGCATAATTGATCTCGCTCGGCCCACGAATATTTATATATTTATGGGAATAAGTATATATCGGTGAGCGCGTGCATGTGGAGGTAGCATGGAGACGAGAAGCGCGTAAACCCGGCAACGGTCCGGCGAAATCGATACAACACCAAACAGAGAGGGATGATAGCGGGAGAGGGCGAGAGAGAGAGAGAAGGAAAAAAGGAAAATAAGATACGAGGAAAAGGGTAGAGAACTCGAGAATGAAAAAAAGTCAAAAACACCTCAAAAACATTCCCCTAAAAAAACTGCCTTCAAAATGCTCGCTAAAAAGACGCCCAAAAACTCAACAAAGAGTTCAACTCGAGTGTAAAAAAAATGAGAAAAAAGAGATGAGGAAACGAACGATAACTCCTGGAAGAAATTTTTAAAAGCTTTCGAACAAAAATTCTTTCAATGGCAGCTGCTCTCGAAAAAAAACTCCTTGAAAAAGTGAATAAGGGTTGTTTCGAAAGAAAAAAAAAAGTATGAACAAAAAATCAAAAAATTGCTCAAAGAGAACAATTCTTTGAATGGTCTCAAAAAACTCTCAAAAGCTCAAAAATTTTTTTTATATTGTTTCGTTAAGTGGTTTCGGTAGTAAAAATGAAAATGATAAGAACTCGATGAAATTTGGACAGAATGTTCTTCTATGAAAAATTTGAAAGTATTATTTTTTTCAAAATTTTCGTCCTCATATTTACAGAGTAATAGAACAACAAAAATACGCTTTTTGATATATAGATACACACACCGTGTATAAGAACGTATTTTGTTAGTCAATTACTCAACAACGACGTGGATGAAAAATTTGAAAAAATTAGTTTTTAGTTATTGAAGGTATAAGAAAATTCTCGTCAAATTTCATCAAAGTCTTATCATTTTTCAATTTCCTATGTGTTTAACATGCGTTTGTCTATATTGTGGTATCGAAACCCCTCAAGTTTTTAATTAAAAACAACAAAATGTAAGAAACGTCGAACACGGGATATCAGTGGTTGAAATCTATAAAATCCATTGATTGGTCCGAAGTCCATAACGTGGCGTTACAAAAATTATTAAAAAAAAACATATGTGATCATATGAGAATGTAAGAACGTGAGAAAATAGTGTTGCTTCGGTCTTGAAAGTCTGTCGAACTCGTCAACTCTTAAAAATGCTCCTCAGCATTCGTTGCATTGAAACCAAACGTCATTTTGTTTTTAAAACATTTAATTTTGTTAAATTGAAAATAAACAAAATCTTCGCCTGCAAAAAGAACAAAAAAACTTTAAACAAAAAAAAAACACTAAAGAGGAAGAACTCTTAAGAAAAATCCCTATGGGACTTGAAAAAAACTTCGTAATAGTTTTGTTTTCGACAAGGAACTGAAAAGAAGGACCCAAGTGAGCGTAACACCGAAAAGAATGAGACGAGAGGGAAAAAAAGAAGATGGCGACGGCTTAGGGAGAACGTTGCGCCGAGGAATGGGCAACATTTGCGCGTTAGTTTTCCTTCGCTCGTTGGAAGAGCTTTTCGGAGAAAAGACAGATAGATGAAGAAAGGAAAAGAGAGAGAGAGAGAATAAGGAGGGAGCTTTCTCGCGTTTGTCGTACAAGAATTTTGAGGGTCGATGGCGCTAGCGTCGCGGCCGATGGGTGGCGAGGGTGATATCGTGTGCGAAACGGAGATAGAGCAAGAAGCCTCGAGATTGAGAGCGAGTGAGAAAGATAAAATGGAGGGAATAAAGCGGGTATAAACGAGCAACCCCATATCGATCAGTCTGCGAGGAACTATCGTCAACCTAGGACGTGGAGGTCAAGGTCGCCGAAACGCGCACCACGCCTCCTTGTGCTCGGTGTGGCAAGCTCGTGATAAAGAGAGAGAGGGAAAACACGCTCTGCGTCACAAATAAACAAAGACGCAGCGCGAAGCGCCATCTCTCGGCCGAAAGAGGAATTACTCTCCGCTCATTTCTTCTTTTATTTCAATTTATTTATTAATTTTTTCTACGCCCTATCGCTCTTCGTTATATTTTTTTTGTTTCTGCGAGCTCTCTTCCTTTTTTTCCGTCATCCCCGAATCTTCGACCCACACGCGTTTCGCGTTTTTCTCTCCCGGCGAAAACTTCCAGAACGCTCCATCACTCTTTGTCGCTAGATTTTCGCAATTTTTTTCTCTTCCAACTTTGTCAAACATACGCTCTCTCCTCCTAAAAACACGTGTGCTCAAGCAAAAAAAAATTATAAAAAAAAATGTTTGGATAAATATTGGTATAAGAAGAAGAATTATGGAAGTGTGTTGAGGATCAGTGGCGACACCTGGCTGAGCATTATTAATAAAATACTCGCGTCACCTAATACGGCTTTCTCTCTCTCTCTCTCTCTCTTGTTTCTCTCGACATCTCCTTCCTCCAATTCATTGACGAGAGGACGGTGACACATCGTGTAACACGTACCAATATATTTTATTCATTTCCCCCCACGTCCTACATCCGAAAAATCGAAAGCCCACAAATATGCACACAAATATTTTCCCGTACACATATAACAATTTACATTACACAACAAAGTATTTATTTATTTATTTACATCGACAGATTCATTGATCGTCGAACTTTAATCTCATAAATTTCAATTCATTTTCCAACTTGAAAAAAAAAAAAACACAGAATAAAACGAAATGAAAACACAGAAATAAATTCTGAGATTGGAGGAGAGAATAAAATCTGAAACGTAGAAGAGACAAAAAGGAAGTTGGACGCGTAAAAACATAAATAAGCGTAAATAAAATATACAGGGCTCGAGCGCGTTTACGTGAGATTATAAATACAATGATTTATCCAGCGCGATGTACAATGTGAAATAATCCAAGTACTCCACGTGTCGCGTGTTCCCAGTAGGAATTGCTTTAAATATGATTCGGTCTCCTCGTCTCTTTCTCAACGCCGACGACGAGAATATTGGCCTACGCTCCGTGTATTCTCCTCATTTCCCCTTCGTCCCTCTTTTCCTCTTTCCCACCATTTTTTCTACTCCCCCCAACCCCCCGTGCAACCCCCACCAGATCCTTTTTTCCACTCTCGACGTCCGCAACGCACTCCATATTTCTATATAAATCTTTCGATCGCCTACACGACAATTTCGAGGTTTTTCTACGCACTGGACGTAAATTCGTGAACGAGGAGCTCGTGCGCACACCGCGGGTCACTCGAAAATTCAAGCGACAAAAAATCATTTCGCAATTGCCTCCGATTATCCTCGTTTTCTCGTGTTATTTTTTTTTCTTCTTGTATTTTTCTCTTTTTCCTTCTCGCTTTTATCTTCGTTCTCGAGAAATTCATTCTTCCTGGGAAATACGCTCGTATTTTATTTTATCGACTCCCTTTTATTTTGGTCGGAAATCAGAGAGATAAGAATCGTGGACGAAAACAGAGGTTACGACCGATCAGAAATGTTTGTGGTATTTTTTTTTTACTCGGAGTCATTGATCGGGGGGAAAATTAGAAAAGAATTGAGGTTTTTTTTCTGGTTGGTTTCGTGGATGTGGATGAATATTTATTTGTTTTCTTATTTTTTTTTTTTGAGGAACGAATTTGATTGTAGAACAAATTGTATAATCGTCGTTGAGACTCCGATGCGGTTGACGCGGTGATCGCTCACGGGAAGACGCGTGTGAAGTAAGTCACGAGTCTCTCGCACACTTATCACGAGTCTGAGAGCAAGAGACCGGGAGATGAAAACTATCACGAGCGACCTTGGAAAGTTTGTGCGACTCCCATTAGAACGGGACAAAGTTCTCGCGACGAGAGAAAAAGCCCGGGGAGGCGAGAAAATTAACAGCCAGCGTCGCGCAAGGTGGAAGATAAATAAAAGCGTCGAGACGAGAGTCAAAAAAGCAACCCCCGTTATAATATCATGATTATTGTTTTTTTGAGATGTTGATGATTTTGGAAAAATCGATCGAGAAGGCATTGCAGAGAGCGAACAACGTTTTTTCCTTTTGCCAGATTGAGAACTAAAAGTAAGAAAAAATGGAGTTATTTCTCAGATAATTAAAAAATCAAAAAATTGCGATTTTTCAATTTCTGATGAAGTTGAAATAATATTTTTTCATATCAATGAGCCAGAGCTGCGAAAAACCACACTCAATCGTACCTTTTCTATAGCTTACGGAAATAACAATGGCTCAAACATTTTCAATCCTAAAAAATCAATGCAATGACCAAGTGAATTAGGATTAATGAAAAATCAGTTTTTTTACTTTTGCCTTCAATAAAATTATTTATTAATAATAATAATAATAATAACAGTAAAATATTGGAGCATAAAGATACAATTTTAATAGAAAGAGATCAATCGATTGATTTTTTATTCGGTCGCGTCAGCCATGGGCAAGAAAGCAAAGAAATTTTTTCAAAAATTTATAATAAAAAAAGATGAGAGGAAGAAAGGAAGATATGCATATAATAATACGCGTGTGCAATTCAGTTTGTCTTGGCAGCTCGTGATTCACGACATTGGCCCGCGCGCGGTGTCGTTGCTCACCTCACACTCTCCGCCATTCGAGCATCTCCTTTCTATTCTCGCTCCGTTCGAAGGAGCCTGATCGCGCGTCACAATGACTATATCCCCACCCCCCCCCCCCTCTTGCCCTTCTCTTTCCTTCTCCTGCCCTTTCACTCACTCTCCTTCTCTCTTTTTCTCAATATTTTCTCTTTCTCTCTCTCTCTCTCTCTCTCTTGATCCCTCTCGCGATCGAGACGAGATCCACGAGAATGAATTCTGCCCCGATGTTCATCGCTCTATGTCAAGGTCAAGAACATTGCGAAAAATTTTCAAGAGATATTTCAGATTCGATTTCGCAGATTGTGAGTTTCAGAAAAGAAAAAATGTTTTTTCGAGTTTCATCTTTGAAACATTTTCTTGTTTCGCTTTATCTTTTTTTTTTTTCGTTTAATTTATTCGATATTTTTCTTTTCTCTCGTAAATTCGAACACGTCCAATTACCAGAAATTTATTTTATTTCCATTCACGTTACGATTTAAAATTAAATAATCTCCGTTTCATAATTTCGTGAGAAAACAAAAAATTTCCCGGTGAAAGAGAGTCGAGAGACGAGGAAAGAACACACACGAGAAAAAAATAATCGATAAATTTTCTTCACGTCGGCTCTGCGTTTCGAAAAAACAGAAAGAGACGAAGAGCGAGTGAGGTGAAAAATTTGTCGAGCGAGCGCATGCATGACGAATGGAGGAGGATGAGAACGGTATACGGTCCTCGATAACGGAGAATCTTCGGATCCAAGCGCACACGAATTTTTTAAAAACGCACACAAACATTTTTTTTTATACGCCCGAGAATTTCGTCATGAGCTTCGAATCCGCTCGTTCTTTCTCCGCTCAAGTTTTCTCATTTATGAATACTTTTACATGATATTTCATAAGTGAAATGAAATTAAAAACCGATAAAAATCAATGCATCAAAAACGAATTCAATTTTCCAGCGTTGATAAAATTACAGTGAACGAAATAACAACAAATATATGATGACTGAAAAATAATTTAGCAGTACATTTTTTCAAAATCTCAAAAAAAAAATCTATTTGAAACTGATTTTTGTAATTAGTGACATAATGAAGAATATTAACGATAGAAAAATATTAAATTGCAAAAAATGTGCCGAACATTCGCAATTTCAATTATATTTTTTGAAATATTTTAATTCCTATAATCGTGAGAGTAATTTTTTTCGAATTAGCGATATAATGAAATGCACTAATAATCATAGAAAAATGTTTAATAGTGAAAAAATGTGTGTTGGACGTGCGCGGTGTCCTAGAAATTCGTCGTTTCGCGGAAGAGCGAATCTCACTAAAGCCCTTTATCATGAAATTAACGTCGCTTCGTCCTTCCGTTCATTCCACGTGCATACTAACTTGTGATATTCTGCGATATATAAACGCGAAATTAAATTCCTCTCCGGTGACCAAACGCTCAGTATGGACCGCCAAGTACGAGAGTCCTCGTCGTCTCGGAACTTTATTGCGTACGATTTTCCCTCCGAGATCTTTATTCCGCAAGAGAGAAAGAAATTAAAAAATAATGTATGAAGTGGAGCTCCATTTAAAAATCAGGAATTTCGATCGGATAAAAATGTTCGTACTGAAAATTAAAAAGGAGAGAAAAAAAAGTGATTTGTGTAAGGATTATTAATTTCTTTTTTCTGATATAAAACCCGAAGAGAACGATAAAAATTATATAAATTCGAGAGAAAAGAGAGGAGAAAAAAGAATTATTTGAGTGGGCTGATTAAGCTCGTGTACGTGTAATAAGAAGGAAAAAAAATGTAGAAATAATCGCACGGCGCACTCTGCATTGAAAGAAACGAGGATGCACCGCGTATACAACCCTTCCCGGACGTTTTTCTCTCCGTTTTTCGTTCGTTGCTTGAACCTTGACCCACTGTGTCCGGTCGCTAAATGCATTCGTCTTTCACCGACGCATTGTTCCATCAAGAAATGAAATTGGAGCGAAAAAAAATAAAATGTTCAAGGCCCAAAAAAATACAAGAATACACAAACAATTTATCACAATAAATGTTTAATTCGTCAAAATTAAATAATAAAAAATTTTTTACATGAAAAATGAACTTTGAGAAAAAATGTATTTCCGATCAAATATTTTCTTCATATGGCAAAAAGATGTGTTTTAGGAGACTGAGCTTCTGAGAAAAAAAAGATCTAGCACAAAAAATTAATTGATACGATAAAAATAAATACGTACAAGTTAAAAGAAAATTCAATAAAAAATATTTTTGAGTTTAAATTTATTCATTTGTATTTCACATTGATTTCGACTTTAAGGAGGTTGGTTAGGGAGATCAATATGGTAAGAATTGAATGAAAATTGGTGATAATATTCTTCAACCTGAAATATGAATATATGAATTTTTTCAGA
>JAPYYX010001525.1:0-24466 GCA_030522605.1 Cremastinae sp. B BG-2022a | reverse complement strand
AGTTAGGTCGGTTTCCTTTCGTACAGCTTCTAGCTTTAATCACGATATTCCCCTTCCATTCAGAACCGTCTATGCCATGGTTCATTCCAGCATTTTTCCTTTTTTTCCCTCTATTTCCCCCCCAATTGCGTCTCCAGACGACTTCAGTCCTAACCTGTATCGCATTCGCACATGTTTGCACATGGGCACGGGAAAACTGCAAAAAACCAGTGCCGATACATTCGGTGACGTCCTTTCAGGATTTTCCAAAGTTATGAAACCTCGAAAAACCCAGAAAAAACCACCTCCCGCTCCAGCGCTGACCCGTTAGACGATGGAAGTTAAGCGGTCACCCATCCAAGTATTGGCCGCGCCTAATGCACCTTAACTTGTGGGACCGCCGAAATTCCACATTGACCACGGGCCTACGACTGTCGGTTTTTTAAAAACTATTATTATACCCCAATACCATGTGAACTTTAGCGCATCATCATATATGGTTACAGGCATCATTAAGCATTTTCTTTTTCGTTTGAACTATTTATATGACCTCTCTTTAACCAGAAAAATGTCAAATAATAGTACATAATGCACTGAGGGTACGAGCCAAGGGTGAATTTAACGTTGTTCGCAATATTTATAGTACGAGTCATAGCATAAGTGCGCTTCGCACACGAAATTCTCGTCCCCAGAAGACGCTCGAAAAAGTGAGGAAAACGTGGTTGCGGTATATAAAAATATTATAGTTTATTCACTATTATATAGATACCTAAATATCATGATTCCTATATATATATAGTGCATTATCTGATATGATCGGAATATGGTTAAAAAAACGATAAATTTTTCTCAGTGATACGTATTCTGATTCTCTCAAGCTCCCAATCTCCTGCCAAGTCAGAAAAAATGATTTGTTTTCGTTCTTTTCACCTTTTTCCCATTTTCAATACTGCTCTTAACCAAAAACGAATCTCATAAATCAAACTTTTTCACGATCGGTTCCATTTCCCCGCTGGTGATCGAAGTCTCATCACGCGCGCATTGAAATCCCCGAACAATTAGAATAATGAAAAAATAAGAATGAGAAAAGAAAGAATTAAAAAAGAAGTCCATCACTCACCGACCTGTGACTAATAACCAATTTTCGATCTGCGCGGGCTTTGATTTTCGAACTTTTTTTTCGCCCATTGTCGTCGCTGACGAGTGTGACCGATAAATTCTTGATTAGAAATTGTTTCTCGCCAGGGTACGCATGGACAAAAACCCGATGAAAAGTAATGAGAAAAAATGAATAAATAAATTGGAGAATGAGAAAAATATATAATAATAAAATAAAAATAATAATGATAAGAAGACGATAATGAAAAAAAAGAAGAAAAGAAAGAAAAAAGTATATTGGGACGGAGAAAAAGGGCCGAGAGTTCCATCTGGTTCTCTCGTGAGTCTTGGACCACTCGGAGCGAGTATCCATCAATCACGAATGTCTCGGGAGCGTTTTTTATCCGGACGGTAGCAAGAAAGCGCTCCGGGCCCTCTCGATGCCGCGCGGAGAAACTCCTTTGACTTCTTTTCACCTCGGCGCACGGTTTCCTATATACGTTCGTGTACGCGAAACGAACCTTTTTTTCATCACCATTCGCGAGCCACTCCGCTCCTGCAATAATTCTCAGCGATCGCGGCAATGTGAATATTTTTGTGAGTGTACACAAAAAACGTTTTTTTTTGAAAATTATTTGAGATCAATTGGTTTTTCAGTTTACGAGCTTTAATTGTTATTAATTTTGAATTTTTCGGTGTTTAATCCAATTCGAAAATAAAAATATTCATTTAGAAATTTTTATTCAATTTTTGGATGAAAATAGGTTTATTATTTTTTTTAAATTATTTGAAATTAAAGGTTTTTGGCTCACTTGTATATTTTTTTCAATTTTTTATTGTTTGTAGCAGAAAAATTATCTGATAATTACCCTGCACACCCCTTATTCGGGACTTTTTACAACCATCAACCTCCAAATTTTTAATCAGATTTTTTTGTTTAGTGCAGCATCTTCTAACCATGCCAACTTCATTATTTTCCTACCGGATTTTGAATCTACAGCCGATTTATATACTGTATCGCACTCATGATAAGTTAAATGGTCACCCATCCAAGTATCGGCCATGCTACACTCTGCAAGACATTTAACAGTTTAAATTATAAATTAAATTAATTAAATTATTGGAACACCAAAACTCAACGTCGATCACGAGTCCACCACTGTCGGTTGAATTGTTTATTATTTACGTTTATTTTCGTTTTTTAAAATGTCGTCCTTATTTAAAATGTATAGTGTTAAAATTTTATTTTATTTTAAAATAAAAAAATTTTTGAAATATTTTACGTAGAAACTGAAAAATGGATTAAATTTTTTTTTCATACAGTAACTTTAGGTTTATAAAATTTAATTCAAGAGTTTCAAAATTAAAAAAAAAAAACAAATATTTTTTTGTTATTTGGAAATTCGGAAAGAGCGAGTAGGAAGAAGTGACGAGATGGCTATCAGGAATCTTGCGAGATTGCGCGTTAATGTATGGCTGGCATTTCGGAGGACAAGCGTGACAAATTGCTTTATTAGGTTGCTCGGAGTCCGGGAGCCTTTTCTACGCTGGATATGCACGTGTTTTCGCCTTGTCTCGGCTTTGTTATTATTCCCTCAGTTTCTTTCATCGTCATAATTTCGTTCCTTCCTCGCGTCCTCACCGCGGGATTCTTAAACAAAATTAAAAAAAATTTCTGAATGAAAATCCATGAGAAGAAATCATTGGCAACAAATTGACGAATAAAGTGAGAATTCATGGGGACATGTCAATGAAAAGGGAATGAGATAGGGTGAATTTTACTTATAATGATAAAAGAACAAAAATGCATAAAGTATTTTAATCATTAAGAAGGAAAAACCACAAAAAGCTTTTAAAATAAGAAATTTCGTAATTTTTGTGATTTTTCAAATCCGTGAGTGACTGAGAGATTATTAACTGGCGAGGATTAATTACGGGGGCATCGCTTACGGCTAACGATCCATCGGCACCTCAGAACGGTTCTTGGGTTGGTATATAGCGGTTCCGAGCTTTCCCCGTTACCTTCCGGGCTTTCGGATCCAGCTGGCGAGTGTCGAAACGAGAGAGGTCACCGTATGATGGATTACACACTCTGGCTAATAACTTATTTTCTTTCTTCATTTCCGTTCTCATTTTTAAGTTTTCGATAAGCAAGTGCATAGCTATGCTTTTTGGTCATAATTGATTTTGACTGATATTCAACTGATTTGGTTGTAGGATGCTAAAGTGCCGTTAGAACTTTGAGTGAAACTATGAATGACATTCAATGCAGTAGTGTTAATTAATAATTATTCAGTAATATTTTAAATAATTTTAAATGATTGACTTCTTAATGATAATGGATTTAGAGTATACATTCGAAGATCAGAACTATTTTATACCGATCGAAAAATTACTGAATTAAATAATGAAACTGATTTAACTTAAGGAGGTTGATAATGAGTTATAAGGTGAAAAATATTTAATTTATCACAGTCTATTGACCTTAGTATCACTATTCCTGATTTCATTCATAGCATTGACAATTATTTATTAGAGGTCATCACGGTTTTGGTATCTACTAAATCGCATTTCTTCTCCACGAACAGTTCGCTTGAATGTTTTTAAGGATTCTAAATCAGTCGTTGATGTTTGATTTTAAAGATAATCGAAAATTTTTGTATTTGATATCTAATCATTAAGTGTTTATAAGTTTTGAGTAAGAAGTGTATAGATCATCGCACCATAAGACGTTGTAAAATATTCACATATCTGTCAGTATCATGTATTTCAGAAAATTGAACATAGAGTTTATTTGTCTAAATGTCCAGCTTTATCTAAATCAGCCCAAATTTTAAATTTGCATTTTCATCTAATAACATCGATATTCGACGAACTATCTTGAATAATGAGGACCTTAAATGATATCTAAATATCCAGTTTTATCTAAGTCAGCCCAAATTTAAAATTGGAATTGTTATCCAATAACATGAACGTTCGACCAACCACCTTGAAAGATGTGGACCTCGAATGATACCCAATATCATTTAGGTCATTTGGCTCGAAAGAAATGTAATGACAAAATGAGTGAGAGAATGATATTGGAGTCTTTTAATGGTCCGAACCAGTTTCGCAGTGAGTGAAAAGTAGTATGATGTTTCTAGATGACGAGGAAGTGCAACAATCGGCTGGGATGACAGATAACGAGTCTCCTCACCAGGAGGAGGAAGAAACTGTCGTTCGACGCGGTTGGACTTTGCCGAGGAGTACGTGTGTCGCGTCGCGGCAGAAACGAGGGTGAGGCGGCATGGGAAGAGCCCGGATTTCTGGTCGTCACGTAGCTCACGTCGGGTCTCGCCAATGAGCGGCTCAACGAAGGAGAATGAGCCCAGTTGGCCGAGGCGGCTGCTTGATCCATCGGCGACATCGCCACCGCTGCCGCAAACACGCACAATTCGTTCTTATCAACGGGATTCCGTGACTGGCCATCGAGGAAAATACGGCCAATCGATTTTTTTTCGGATCTACCATTCAATTAATAGCGTATTGTTTGATTCAGACCTGGTGCGGTTCATTTCATTCATTTTAAGGGTGTTGAGTCCGAAATCGCAAATGATGATTAAATTCTGAAAATTTGCTATGTTTTTCGGTGAAGTATTTAAGAGATCGTGTACACATTTTACAACAATTAGGAAGCTGGTTACTGAGAAATTAGAATTCACAAATTGTACGCAGTTTATAGAAACTGAAGTAAGATCGCAATTATTTGTTTATAGTTTTTTTGTTGCAAAAAACGGTGCTAAAAATATTTTAAAAATCACACTTTAGGAAAAACATGCAAGAAGCATTGTGTAATTTTTTCAACACATTTAGGAAGCATTTGTTTTAGAAAATAAATAACATAAGACGAAGGACGTAGTTTTCACCGTTTTTTGAAAAGTAAAATAGTTTCCACGAAAATACTGAGAGTAATCACCAATGCTCCATGGTAAGTCTCAAATGCAACACTACATAAAGATCTGGAAATGAATACGATTGCAGAAGAAATAAAGAAACACAGCGAAAGATACGCTACGAGAATGGCGAACCACCCAAACCCACTCGCCACAGATCTGCTCAGCGAAGCCAGTATTACAACAAGAATGAAAAACATAAGCCCAGGGATCTAGAAAAAAAATTTTAAAACGCAACAGTGCAGCAACCACCAAGGACCAAACATCACTGGATGTCCCCTTTTAAATACAAGAGAAAATACTGTGACAGCAAAACTGCCAAATGTTATTGAAATAACAAATTGCGGTTCAAATATAGAAAAAACTTCTTATACTTAAGAAAATATTACTATACCAAGGGTGAATGTTTTGTTTTTTACTCATCATTAAAGTTAAGAGATAAACCTTTCAGCTGTCATGAGAAAAAAAATAACTTTTGGCAGGAAAAATGTGATACTCCTCCAAAAAGTGAAGAAAATTTTTTTTTAAATGATTTGTAAAACTATTATTAGCGTTGACGTCTTATTTCAAGTAATTAATTGATTATTTATTTTTATTTTTGTTTAAATGTGTTCCATTACGTAAGGAAATTTTTTTGTTCTATCTTCTATGTTTATTGATTATTAATTTTTAAGTCTGTTTAAATCTGTTTTCAAATCACCAAATAAAATGTTCCTAGTAAAGAAAAAGCTATTTGATATTCAATTTCATCAAATTCAGAAGTATTGAAAATTTTTACCAAATTTTTGGGGTACCCCATTTTGCCACGTCCGCTCTGCCCTACCCTATGTAAATAAAATTCAGTGGCACTTTAGGTAAAATATAAAATAAAATACACAAGTGATCTTTATTGAAGCTTTAAATAATTTATTTTAATTGATGGACTGATTCATTCATTTCCTTATCCCTTTATTCGTCCATTTATTTTTATTTTTCATTGTGATTTATCTCTATGGTCGTACGACGAAGAAAATCTGTATTTGTTGTCCTAGATTCGACCCTCATGTAATTTTTCCAATAAGCAAGTTTTGGCCAAACTTCCCAGAGCGAGACGTCAACGACTTCCGACGAATTTAATTGTGGTGCTCAATCCTTTCATCGGGCAATCTTTCATCTCGCCGTTGGCTGTCATTCTTAATCCCCCTGGACGGGGGCCTTGAGGAGATCGTCCCCGAGACGATCTCTTCAATCTTGGAGGAGCCACCGATGATATCTCTCTTGACACATTAGCATGATTTCTCATCAGATGAAATTCCTCGCGATCTTCCTCACGAGTCACTATTTCTTGATCCGAATTCGCAAGGTCACTCAGGACTTAATTCAAAAACACGTCGATTTTTTTAATGATCCTACAAACACTTTCAACGAGTTTTAAACTCCAATTTTGCTAGATTTGAATTTTTTGTTTCATTAAATTAAAGCAAAATTTAATTAAGACCGAAATCGTTCAACGAATTGACTTTTTAGTGCATCATGATCAGTATTTCCAATTTTTTATTGATTATTATTATTATTATTATTATTATTAATTCATTATTGAGGACGATGAAAAGTTTTTTATCGATTTTCAGGTGCTGACTTAATTTCTAAATGTGTTCGATTTCTTCTCGGTTGTTGAAAACATTTTTCAAGAAACTCCCGAAGTTTCGTTATATCGAAGAAAATTCAGGTAGACTCGTACCAAGAATTATTTACGAGTTCCAAGTTTCAATTATTTCAGAATCGAATTCCAGTAAAAATTAAATTAAAGTAGAATTCATTCCATCTTTATGTGAGTGAGATTCGAGTTATCTGTGCATCATATTGAATTATTTCAATGTTTTAAATCTTCTTATTCTAGTTACTAACTTAGAAAGTATAGAGATTTTTCGTTTTCAACTACTGATTTAATTCGCAAATACATTTCACGTCTCTCCATCAATTGTTGAAACTTCGAAATATCTCTGATGAAGTTTCATGAAGTTCAACAGAATTAGGATATACTCGTACCAAGAATTTTTCACGAGTTTCAACTTCTCCTAACTTAAAATAAACTTCTTCAAATTATTCGTGCATCATGATCAATTTGATTGATTTATCAATTATTCTGGTAATTGTACATCAATTCATTATACACCATAAAGATTATATTTACATTTTCAACTGCTGGCTCAATTTGCAAGTGTATTTGGTGTCTCCCGGGTTGTTGAAAACTTCGAAATGTTTCAAGAGATTCCTGGAGTCTCGTGAAGTCTGAGAAGTCGGGGTAGACTCGTACCAAGCTCGCCTCGTGTCTTTTTTCCCGGCAAGAGGCTCGCACCGGGAGTCAGGCAGGCCTCTTTCGTGCTCTCGAGCTGATGCGAGCCGCGTATCACGAGAAGGAAGTTCAATTTAACCCAATAAAGGACAATCAGAGGCCGACGGCGGCCAAGAGAGAGAGAGAGAGAGAGAGAGAGAGAGAGAGAGAGAGCGAGAGAGAGAGAAAGAAAAAAAAAGAGTTTAAAAAAGTCACTGTTCTCAATGGCAATCGAGTCCCCTGTTTGTCTCTTCTTCATCTTTCCATCTGGTCAGATCTCTTCCTCGACAACCCATTTTTCCATTTCTTCAACGCGAAAAACTCCCACGCGAGAATCGTCCCCGATTTTTATGACAGCTGTCACATCTTGTACGTTTTTCCTTCACAATTTAGAGCAATTATTTAACACAACTGAATAGTTGTAGCTCTAGCTCGTTGGGTATTTCGTTAGCAATTTATTTTTAATACTTTTTAATTTCACCTCAAATTCAGTCTAAGAATGTATGGTCCCTTTATTTAAAATCATAAGAAATCCCTAAAATTTGGACACATTATATGCGAATGTACGCTTATAAATCCTCATCTAAACTCAGAATTGATTCACTAAATGATTTAAATTATTAAATTTAATATTAAAACATTAAATTGAAAACGTGTAATCTCGTGTTGGCTATTCTTTTGCATTTATAATAAATTAATTATCAATCAAACGAAATATTAAATTTATTCCTATAATGTTTTAAAAAATATAAACTTACAAGCAGAAAAAAAATATTTTAACATTTTATTACAAAAAATTAATCTTTGTCAGGGATTATGTGGCCCATCCATCCTTGTTTTCTTAAAAAAATATATAATTTTTATGGAAGAAATTCGATTTTCATCGACACAATATTCGGTGCAGCATATAAAATTTTAAATCTGTGCATTAGCAAGGATTTCTTTTATTTCTTGGGATTAATACTTTTTTATAAACGGTGAGAAAACAAGACTGCGTAATGTTCATCGGTGAAAAACGTTTTCAAGTGGCTGGATGAATTTTCACGGGGTAAAGAGTGTTGTGGAGAAATCGTACGTGCAGTCTGGCGCAAGAAGAGCAATGTTTAAGGGAGGCAGGGACAGAGGGATGGAAGAAAGTTGGATGCAGGAAAAAGGAAAAGAGGAATCAAGAGGATGAGACGGAGCGTGGCCGATTTCGGGCGCTTACTTCCAGCCGGGGAGTCCCGATGTATGGATTCCACGGGGCGTGTAATCGCTAATGCCGAAAAGCTGGCCCCTTCTTTTGCACGGATCAAAACTACCTGAAAGGAGAGAGAAAAAGAGCGAGAAAGAGAGAGAGAGAGAGAAAGACTCAAAATACGATGAAGGGTTCACTCAGCCAATTCGACCATCCATGCTTCATCCAGAAGGAAAAAAAAATAAAAGAAAAAATGACACTCCATTGACGAGAAAAGTGTCATCGGGGGCTTCCGGATCGCTTGATACTCTCGGGTGGAGTTTTGCTGTCAAGGGTCGCCCATTTATATGAATTTTCAGTTTATAACGTGTAACAATTATTTTTATTTATAAATGTATTTTTTTCATTCAAGGTCCTGAACAGGTTGACCTGAAGTAAGGATTACCCTATCACATCCTGTTAAGGTATGTATACATGATCAAGTTGAAGTGAGGATAACCTTATCACATCCTGGTCAGGAATGTATATGATCAACCTGAAAGAAGAATAACCTCATCACATCCTGTTCAGGAATGTATATGATCACCCTGAAATAAGGATTACCTTATCACATCCTAGTCAGGAATGTATACGGTCAACCTGAAATAATGATTACCTTATCACATCCTAGTCAGAAATGTATATAATCCACCTGAAATAAGAATTACCTTGTCACATCCTAGTAAGAAATATAAATGGTCAACCTGAAGTAACGATTACCTTATCACGTCCTGGTAAGGAATGCGTGTAGTCCCACTTCGTAGAGTAAGAAAAAATTTCAATGTTCGGTACCATTCATTGATTATTAGAAAAAGTATGTAATGCAGGTCTGGGAATATTTTTCGGAATAAAAAAAGTAATGCATGAGAGTCGAGCTCTCGGGGCAAATCCGATCCGTGTCACCGGTTTCACGCTAGAGCGGCTCGGAAGACTCCACTTCGCGGAAGGTCGAGCCCGAAGAATCGGCAAAGCGGATTCCCGGAGTCTCTTCCCATTAGCTTCCTCCCTCTTCTTTTTTTTTGCGGAAAAACTGAAAATCCCAAACGCACGGGAGTGGAACACGTTTCGGGATTAGCCGAAATGTCATCTGCCCGATTCTCGGATGAGCGAGGACTAACCGGTTGCTCTTTTCCTCATCAAAATTTCTCAGGCTTTTGGAAATCGTTTCTAAAAGCCTAGTAAATTGAATCAAAACGGACACTATGTACTTATCAAAAGAACAGCACCAACGTTTTTGTCATATTTATAAAAAAGGTTGCTCGAAGATCACACGATCATTCAAGATCCCTCAAAGTTCACTACTAAGCTGATATTTCATTTTTGTCATATTGTCCCAGCGAACAATAGTGATTTGTGCATCACTATAATGAAACTAAATCACACATTTCATGTTGGAAAGATGTAATATTAGTGACGACACACGAACATAACATGTAACAATTGATTGTAGCTGTATTAATTTTTATATTTAACTTTGATAAGCAATCAACTTGTAATTTCAGTAAAAAATTTTTCGACAATCAGCCTAAATTTTGAAAAATTCGCAAAATCACTAAAAATGTCTTAAACGTCACTATTGGGATCTGACATGGGGGCGTGGCTTAATATAATATGCCGAAAAAGAGAAAAAAAATAATATTGTCAAATTGATAAATAAAACATTCAAAAATTATTCAGTCATTAAAGATCTCCTAAACGTTACTGTACATAATTGAATGACTGTAGTAGCATTTATACCCATAGTTATAAATGCTACTAAATGCTACTTTAGTAGCATTTTCACCCATAGTTATAAATGCTACTAAATGCTACTTTAGTAGCATTTATACCCATGGGTATAAATTCTACTAGTATCATTGCAATAGTTGTCGTCAGAATGTCTATAGTATTTCACTATCAAATGGTCGAGAACAAAAACGTATTATAGACATAGACAGATCTAATTCAAAATCATTGAAATTGTCTTAAACGTCACTATCAAGACCATTCATAAAATGTAATTGAAAACATCTCAACAATCACCATTTGGAATAATTAATAAAATATAATTGAAAATATCTTAACAATCAAAATTTGGGACAACCAATGAAATATAATTGAAGATAACTAATCAGATAAAATTCAAATGATTATTTAGTAGGGTCCATTTCTCATGGTTTGTTGTCTTCACGTCCCGATTTTGATCGTTACGAAATTATGCAAATGAAGAGGGATCGTAGAGCTAAACGAATAAGAATCCCCTAGCGCGAGTGCGGTTTGTTTTCGTGTCCCTGGTATGAGTTACAAAGTAGCTTAGAGAAGAGCGAGTTCGAGTGGGATGACACCCGTCGTCCCCTTGTAACAATGGTGAAGGACAATGCCCGACAAATCCGATTTTCGAGAATGATCGCGTTAAACGCTTCCCTGGGGGCTATTCTCAGTCTCTCTCTCTTTGCATCTCGCCCTTTCGTTTTTCCCGTAGGCCACAATGGGCCCTGTTTACGGACTCGTTCAAAGGGAATTCTGGCAGCCTCCGGCTTGCCGACAAAGAGAGAAAAATCTTCTCTACGGGGCGCCAGAGACACGATCCCTGACCCAGTGTCGAGGGCGTCATTCCCGTCGATTTTGACGTTCGCTCGAGAATCCATCAAAAATGAACAAAAAAGGATATTACTTTTTTTTTATTCAATTTGAGTGATATTTTTAATGATAGCTGAGGTATATCATGATATGTATTTTTTGTGGTAGAGATTAAAAATTTACATCAAGTCCTGATCACAACGAAACGTAGTGATATACTTTACTAATAAATAAAACGACGTCAATAGATGAGGTCTTGATTAAAATGCAATAAAATAATATGCTATGATAAGGAAATCCTTATTTAGTTCGATCAGGTCCTTACATAATTCTTGATCTTATGTGATTTCCATTCGAGTAGTTTGATAATACATGTAAAATGAAATAAAATAATATACTGCAACATGTATATATCTAGCACATCTTCCAGAATTGAGTCTAACTATCATGCTTCCAAAACTTAACCTTATAGGGATCTGACATGCGACAACATGACATCTGATGACAAAAAATCCAACTAGTGCAATAACTAGAGCAGAGTCAATAGAAAACTACAATTATTATAATCATTATTGCACTCATGTCGTTCATTCGGCTAAACTCCGCCCCCTTGTCAGATCCCAATAGAATCCTATACTATCTTGTAACGGTGTGTGTGTTGAATTCACGGAATTCCCCTACCCAGATGAAAGTGTAAGACTCTTGAGAGGGGATATTAAGTTGGCCATTTTCAAAAATTGTAATACGAGAGACACTCTCTCTCTAATCTTCGACGATACCGGTAATATTGTAAAATCGTACGATATCAAATATATTTTACCTCGTTATAATTTGTCATTTTCACATTATTGTCTCCCTTTTATAAATAATAATTGTCACAATCTGTATGCGAGATAATTTTTTTTATACTGGAATGATGAACACCCCAGATACTTCTAATCCAATGCAGTTGACTCTTTTTCAGTCATAGAGAATTCTAGTATTTTGAATACCATGTAAAATCCTTATCAGGAAGATTGGCCTGATCGTGTTATCCATTAGGGTAGTTTGATAATATATGCAAAATGAAATAAAATAAAATAATATACTGTAACATGTTCATATCTAGCAAAACCCTAGAATCTTATACTATCTGTATATGGGACAATTTTTTTATACTAGGGTGATGAACACCTCAGATACTTTTAAACCAATGCAGTTGATTTATTGATCAGAGAGAGAGTTTTAGTTTTTTCTGGAAAATGTTGACATTCTGGAAAATTTAACGGAATGCAATATAAATTCTTTATCAGGATCTGATAAGGAAGATTGACTTGATCATGTTATCTTGTACTAGCTTTATGAAAATGATCATCCGCGAATACTATAGTAATTCTCATATATTGCAATTTCAAAGCGAGTTTATACCACGTGCATTCCTGATCAGGATCTGATAAGGAAATCCTCATTTAAGGTTGACCTGCTTGGGTCCTTACATTATCTCGGATTGACCTTACGAAAATTTTTACTCGTTTAATTTGGTAATACGTTGAACGAATTTTTCTAGTACATATACTTATGAAGTGAAGATTGTAAGCTCTCCTTCCTCGTTCTCGTCGTAGATGCTCCGCAAGATCCTCTTTAATTGCTGATAATTGGGAGCGAAGGCCGTGTCTCCGACGGAACGAGAGAGGAAGTGTCCGCTCGTCACCGAACGCCCACGGGCTCGCTCCGATTACGTTAGTCCGAATTCCAAGAGCTGAATTTGGATCGGAAGCGCTCGGAGTGAGCCTGGGAAACTCGAGCAGCTTTCGAGATGCTAACGATTAGAAAAAGTCGCTTATCTTTGGCAATTAAGTGACAAAAATTATTTTTTTTATTGAAATAACAAAAAAAATTAATAAAATTTTTACCTTCCATCAACTTTATAAAATTTGATTGGTGATTCATACATATGTGTGATTTTTGCTGTATTTTTTGCATCCTTTTTCGTTACAAAAAAAAAATAAATAAAAATTTGTAACAAATTTCTTAATCTCGATGTTCTGCATCGTGATACAATTTTCACACAATATTTTGAAGATATTATTCAATAAAATGCAAAAATTTCAAAAATTTTGTCGCCCTCTTTCTTTATAAATAAGTATATTCCTTCAATTAATACGTCCTCTCTCTTCGACGTTCAATATAAAACTCTCTTTTTAATTTTATATTACACAACTTGTTGCTTAGCAGCCATAGATATCTTAATATTGCTACAATTCGGCCATCCTGTGAATAATCAACGTCCTCGTTGATTCCGAAACGTTAAATATTTTGCTGTTCGCTTCGCCCATCCGATAATATATTTCGAGGTCCTCGTCGATATTTCTTTCTTCTTTTTCTCTCTTTTTTTATTTTCCAAATTTAATCTTCATCAATTTTCTTCAATCGGTGTATTAGAGTCTATGGAGTTTTTTTCGATTTTTAGACGGTTTGACGTTGGAGAAATAGCCTCGTCTGGATTTATGTTTTTGTATCGTACTTTCTTTCGTCTTTTCAATGTTTGTCCACAAAGTTCACAATTTGTGCTTGAGAGTGCTAGATACTGCAATGTGTCCTAAATAATTTTTAGGAATGATTTCCTGTTTTGTGGCTCGAGAAAAGGTTTTATTTCTTTCTTCATCAACTAATTTGAATAATTCTTGTATTTTCTTAACTATTTTTAATTTTCCGTCACTATTTAAAATATGAATATCAGGATGTTCTGTATACGGGTGGCCAACAAGTAAGTCAATCATTTGAACGTCGTCAGGTACAATATGAATTTTCGCTTCAACTCCAACTTCATCTATTTTGATTTTTGCGAGAGATTTTCCTATTGGTTTTACTTTTCCTCCTCCGTATCCAGACAATGAATCGATTTCTACAATATCGTAATCTATTCCAAGTTTATCAGTAATTCCTTCTTTAATTGTAATAACGTGACTTCCGAGATCGATATTCCTGCTCTTTTAAAATATTTTCCATGAGAAAAATCATCACTTATTTTCATTATTTGTTTGTTTTAGTTTTTTTTTTTTTTTCATTCTTTGGACATTCTCGTGCAAAGTGACCCGTTTCGTTACACGAAAAACAAATTATATATTTTTTTGTAAACTCTTTTGGTTTTTCAGTTTGAAAAATTTTTTTTTTGTGTTCTTCTTTTAAAGTTTCTTCAAATGATTTTTTTTGGAATGTTTTCGAAGAATATTCATTTTTGAATAATAGATTGAAATCCTTAATATGCAAGCTTCCATTTTTTAAATGGGGTAATATTTCCCATGGCTCTTCATAACGAATTATAATGGCCCCAAAGAATCTGGAAATCTTGAATTCCCCATTCCATCGACGATCCATTCAGTTGTTTCATGATTTGACATTTCTGCTTTATTGCAGAGATAATTTTTCGTAAAAATATTCAACTATACGTCTTGATTAAATTTCTTTTTATAGTGTTGTGCTTTCAACTTTTTTTGTACGATACTTTCGTCGAAATAAAAGTTTTTTCGTAAAATTTCTTTCCATCCAAGCCAGCTTCTATTCTTTGGTGGTACTATCCTCGTTTTGCGACACTTTCTAGTTGACAAAAATTATTATATTCACACTTCGGTTATCGAATATAACAATTATTATTCATTCAACAGCCTCAGCAACATTAAAAAATAGTTAATCGATGTTTGCCAGCTCGAGTTTGTTGGAATCTTTTCCCACTCGACTCCGGGCTCGTTGAATTTGCACCGGAGAGAGAGAGAGAGAGCGAGAACGAGAGCGCTACACGACTCCCCGGTGTGTCAAGGCACAAAAGCCTCTTTATATGACACCTCGTAAAAAGACTCCAGTGGCACGTGGCCACCGACACTTCGCATATGCGAACGCGCTCAACTCGATCTCTCCCTCGAAGGGTCACGAAACTGGATGATAGGCTCCAATCTTGATCCTGGGCGTGGTCCAAATTTTTCTCTCTCTTTCTCTCGTTATCGGACCCAACTTTTCAACCCTCCACTTTCTTAATCGTACACACCGGATGAACATTCCCAACACCAAATTTCGTAAATTTTGATTCTTATCTTCTGACTATTTTTCTGCATTTCGTATTTTTGCTTACATTTTTTATTTAATTTAACTGAGTATTGTCAATGTCGTTCAAGGTCTAAATATTCGCATGATTGGATACAATTTTTGTAACACTTAATTCGTTGAATGTCTATTCAATGAATTGAGTATTACAAAAAATTCTTTGTATTGAATTATATTTGAATACTACAAAAAATTGTATACGATACAAAAATGTTGTTATAATTGTTAATAAAGTTTACGCGTTATTTAGAATAAATACTCTCGGTTAAGAGAAAAATAATCAACTTTATTTCAATACAAATATAACGATGTTATTAATGTGACGTTCGAAAGAAGAATGACATATTTTCCTTTTTACATATTAAACGAATTCAAATGTTTTCTTATCATCGTCATGGATACGAATTGCGGATTATTTTCAACAATAACAGTGAACTTTAATTTTTTCAGTCCACCTGTTGAGAAATTAAATTTGAATTGAAATGGAGTTAAAATTGAATTAAAATAAAAAAAGAATAGACATTCAACAAATTGAGTGTTACAAAAAATTTCATCCAATCATTCAAATATTTTTTTATTAAAACTCAATTTTAATTAAAATTAAAATTCTTTGTATCGTGCACTGAAAAAATAAAAATTCGGTTGAATTAACGAGAACTTAGATAAAACTGAACTACAAATGAACCAAATCGAATTACATGGATTTTGATTCTTATCTCAATTATCCTCATTTCACCTTTTTTTCTTGAATTTTTCAATTTATAAACAAAATTTTTTATAATTTTGAAAATAGCCTTCAAAATCATCTCAACTGCGTTACTGAAAAATACATCACACAAAATGTTACTCAACGTCAATATGAACTATTTTTTTATGATTTTTTTATTCCACACGTCGATGACTCTTTTCGCTCGGAGGCACGCGTGCCTCGGCATTGTTGTGAATTTCCGGTAACCGGATATCATCGGAAGCCCATAGGTACAGAGACATGTGATAGAAAAAGAGTCAGAGAAGGGGAAGAAACACACATTGACATTAATTTATAAAATATTCGCGAGTGTGACGCCCCTCGGGAGTTGCATGACGGTCTCGTGTAACCCTCCGAGTGGCAACACGCCCCCGTTCGACATCGAGAAAAATTTGCTCTATGCCATATTGAGTCAATCGAGAAAAAAATTACCGATACGATCCTCGTTAGAATTTTTTTTTTTTCATTTTTTTATTTTTTTTTTTACAAAAAACGTTTTAAATATTGATAGAAATATTTTGGTGATTTTTTGATAAGTTCAATAGTTTGTTGGAGAATAATAAAATAAAATTCACTGATACGATCCTTGTTGGATTTTTTTCCTTTTTTTGGTAAATAATAATCGTTATGCATATTTACGAAATTATTTTGGTAATTTTTTGATAAAATTTTATTTAAAAAAAGACAATTCGCTCCCTAAAATTTCGAAAAAAACTTCGATTTCTATCCTCGTTGAAACTATTTTTGATTTTTTTTCCTTCTTCAGTACCTATAGATAATCATCATTTTAAACATTTGTAAAAATATTTTGGTGATTTTTTGATAATGTTAACCGTATTTGATCGAAAAAAAAGAGAACATAAAGGGCTCTGGTTTTTACGTTACAACCCTTGCGTTTTCTGTATTTCTGCCATACGATACTCGAGGCGTGGCTCTTGGGCTCCGCTTTCCTTCGAGACACCTTTGTCCTGACATTTTTTTGCGTGCGCGCGAGCACGGGGAAAAAATGTCGACCATACCACCTGGACATTGGCATCAGGAAAGATTTTTTTCTCCTCTAATCTTTTTGTCTCGATAGTAACGACAAAATTCCGGGTTTGAAATAATCAATGGAAATTCAAACATTTAATTTTTTTCATGAAAACTTAAGAATTTTTAAAAAATTTTGGATATTAGGATCGGCAAAAAATTTTTTCTCCTCTAATTTTTTTTTTTCGAACGACGAAATTCAAAAAAAATTCTGCATCCTTGACGAAATGTTCTTTTTTATTTCCTATAGTTTGTAATTTATAATTATATAATTTTACAATTAAAAAATATTTTTTGAGAGATGAAAAACTGTTTTTTTTTTGTATTCAAAAAATAAAACGATCGTTTGAATATTTGGTCAGAATGAAATGAAGTTCTCGAGTTTCCTCGATTGGAAATCGCATTCTCGTTCCTCTCTCCGGACAAAAACTCGAACGAGCCGGAATTCGAGGGCACGGAGAATGATGAAATGGTAGAGAGGAGCCAAATAAACAACCACTCGGATTTAATCTCTTTGAGGGTTTTCCTGAATGAAGAAAATAAGGAAAAAAGGGACTTTACCTTTTTTTTCGAGTGCATTTTTTTCAGTCTATTTTTTACTTTTATTCTCAGACTAAAAGAGCATTGTATCCATACTTTTATCCTCAAAAATAAAGGAAATAAAAGAAACTGTGAAATAATTTGAAAAAAAAGTCACAATCCGAAAAATTCACATCCCAAAAAAATATTCTAATTTGTTATTAATTTTTTCATTTTTTTGTTATTAAAAATATTTTTTTTATCAAACTTCAGGCGGACTAAACTTCCTTACTTTCGCATTTCTAGGTATCGATAAAAGTAGAACACACGCGTGCTGGCACTGGCAGGTGGCCTTCGCGAAAGTAAAAAAAGCAGAACGAGAGAGAGAGAGAAAGAAAAAGAGAAAGAGAGAGAAAAATGCAGATGCAGGCGAACGAGTTTTTTTTCCCTCGATCCCATTTTTTTAACAAAACTTTCTAAACAGAGTAAAAAAATCGACTTACCTTCATTTTCTTGGAAAAAAAAATTCTCATATTTTTCACTAATAAACGGAAAATCGCAAATATGGCAAGAAAGAAAAATTCTTCAACAGAACATCTTTTTTAAATACAATGGTTAAAATGAAAATTTTTGTCAAAAATATAATTCTAAATAAAAAAATAATTTCAACAAAACCTTCCAAGCTAGAGTAAAAAAATTGACTTACCTTGAATTTCAGATAGGTAATTTTCATATTTCGCGTTTTCGAGCGTCTTTAGGGGACGAGAATCTCGTCCCCAATAGTGAGGAAAACGTGGTCGCGGTATATAAAATATTTTTCGAAAATGTCGCTCTAAATAAAAAAATTCAGGAAGAGGGTAATGATAATCAAGGTTTAAGAACACGAAATTTGTTTCTTTCTTTAAATTGAATTAATTAGTTATTATTCATATTTTATACAATAGTAATCATAATTAAGGTATTTTAGTTGTGTTTTTTGTTTGTTTTTTTAATATCTATATCATTACAAGAACGATAGGCGTATAAGAGATTGGGTAAGTGGGAGAGGGATAATTTTGGATAGAGGAAAGGAGAGGAAAAAGGGACATCGGGATAGGGTAAAGTCTCGCTAATTAATACCATAATAGACGACATTTTTCGCTCTCGCCTTTCTCTCGTGTCTCTTTGTGTTTTGTGTATCGCATTCGCTCGTTTCTCGTGCTCGTGAGGAAAAAATACATTTTTTAATTCGATCGAAATTTTTCGAATCGACAAATTTTAATTTTTTTTGGCGGGAAAAAATATTTTTATTTTTTTGAGCTGAGAAAATCTTGGGAGATAAATTTTTGTGATGAAAATCGAAACAGAAAATAATTCAATTATTTTTGAAATTTCGAAAAATCGATCAAATTTTTTGTGCATTTTTCCTCCCACAGGAATTTTTTTTTTCTCACTCTTCGCATTCACAACTCTTTTACACCATTTTGTTTCATATTTTTATATCTTAACCTCCTCAAAATTTGTCTCTTTACAATCTTAGATCACGAAGTTTATATTTTACACAGATCCACTTAAGACTTAAATAACTAAATTTAAATTTATTTCCCCCTTTGTTCTCTCGGTCCCGGAGCCAACTTTTTTCTGCTTTAATTATTTACAAAAAATTGTGTTTGAGATTTTCTTACGCCAGTGATAAATTTTTCCAGCTAAACGCATTCATTTATTTATTTTCAATTTTTCGTTAGCTGGATCAAATTTCCCTGAACATGAAAAATCTCTAAATCGAGAATCAAAAATTCTCTTATTCTCGATTTTTTTGCTCCGGGACTAGTAACACTAAAAAAATTCTATTCCGTGATTTTGCGTCTCTCTCTCGCTGTAATTTTTCGCTGAATTGTACGAAAATCGCGACAGAGAAAGAAAAATTACGAGAAGAAAAATTTTTTTTTCCGAATATCAAAAAATGATGAACGCATTTTCCGACCCAAAATAACGAGACTTCAAAATCTGAGTCTCCGGAATAAATAAATTCTCCTCGATGATTCGAAAAAAAAATTTTTTTTTCGAATCGTTTATTGCACAAAATCGAAGGCAGGAGACTAAAAATTCGAAGTATAAATTTTTGATATTTTTTTTTTCATCGAAAATATTTTTTCAACGCAATTTTTCGATATTCGATGGAATTTCTTCGTTACTCGTATTTTTCCTCTGTCATTTTTATTCTCGCGATTTCCTCATTCTTGCGCCAACGAGGATTCTCGACGGCGAGAAAAAATAGCCTCGTTCGTCTCACGAAAATGTCATTACCGAGATTTCATTAAACTGAGACACGACTTTTTTCCTCTCTTTTGTTTCCTTCCCAGGAATTTTCGCGAGGATGCAGAGATACGTTTCCAGCAGTGAAAAAAAAACAATTTTTTAAGCCACCGACAATCTCCGAGCGAGAGAGAGCGCGAACTGGGTCGCATTCGAAATTTTCTCCTTCCCTTCCGAAACGGAAAAATTTTATTTTTCAACCTTCCAACTTTTTTTAAAATATCTTTTTACCCTTTGGACAAAATTTCTTCAAATTCTTAATCGCTTTAAAATTTGTTTTAAACCAAACTATTATTGTTTTGTAATATTTTTAAGAATTGTCAAGAAATGTACAATAAAATGAATTATTTGAATAAATAATTGAAATTGTATGATAAAAAAAGATAGAAATTGAAATAAAAAATATTCTCACGGTTCGTAATCCGGATTCCGTTTCGGGGAGAAATTTTTAACATTTCTTGCTTTTTCGGGGTTCTCGCTCTCTCGCGTTTTCTTTTCTTCCTCGCGCTCCGTCAGGAGGCGACGTCATCGACGCGAAACTGTGCTACACTCCCGAGCATCCTCGGGTTCACGTTACTCGCGACTTTTTCGTTAAACCGCTGGCCAAACCCTGTAACAATTTACAAATAAAAAGAAATTAAAATTAATTCTAAAATTCATATTTCGAAGAATATTTTTGAAAATATAAAAAATTTAACTTAACAGACTCGTTGACAGAATGCAAATATAAAAAATGAACATAAAATTTAAAAAAAAATTGTTTTTGAACGTACTTTTACCATTAGATTTCTTTTAATTTTAGTTTCAAAATAAATCATTGGCAAAATGGGGTACTTAAGATAATCTACCGATTCCTAGGGTTTAAATATGCTGAATCTTTTGTTTTTTAATCACAATTAAAGAAGAGACATAAAATTCTCAGCTACTTACCATAAGAAAAAAAAATTTTTTTAGGGAACAAAAGAGGATCCCCCTCCAAAAAGTAAGGAAAATTTTCTTTTTTATAGTTGTTTAACTTATTATTAGCTTTGACGTCTTGCTTCAAGTATCTAATTAAAGTTTTACTGTCGCTTAAATGTGTCTCATTTTCAAAGAAAATGATTTTTTCTCCCTGCTATGTTGATTGATTTTTAATTTTCAATTTGGTTGAACGTGCTTTCAAATCACCAAATATGTTCTTAGCAAAGGAACAACTATTTGATGTTAAATTGGATCAAATTTTGAAATATTGCAAATTTTCACCAAATTTTTGGAGTATCCCATTTTGCCCGCCCCCCTACTCTAATAAATATATAAATAAATAAATAAACAAATACTAACGTGAGTAATCCTGGATTGGGATCGGCCTGGTACCACGAATATTGGGGCATGTAACCTGCGTGATGAGGTGGCGGCGGCGGAGGTGGGGGATGATGCCCAGGCGTGTGGGGGTGGTGGTGGCTATGGGGTGGTGCGTGAGGATGGGGATGGTGCTTCATCTCGCTGGGCCATGATGGGGCAGGCGGGCTCTCATTGTGCTGCGGCGACATCTCACTTCCGGGGCTCGAGCTTCCGGGCGTATGTCCACCGCCACCACCACCCATGCCCCCGAGGTAGCCCGTCGTCGGACTACCCGACACTGAACTTCCTCCACCTAAAATTATAACAATTTTTTTATTAATTTTTTGCAAAATTTTTGCAACAAAGTAAAATATAAAAAACTCCAATTGGTTATGATTTAAAAAAATTTTCTTCTAAATTGAAAATTAAAAAAAATATTTTTAAAAATGAAAATTAAAAAATATATTTAAAAAATTGAAAATTAAAAAAAATATATTAAAAATTTACAAATTAAAAAATTTTGAATTCGGAAGCAGAATAATCAAAAAAATATTGAATGAAAGGACAACCCAAAATGTAACGTACTGACAAAAATAAATTAAAAATATAGTTAGGTGTTGTTGTGAATAAATAAAAATGACGAACCTCCTTGCATCAACGAACCAGGCTGGCCTGGCTGGGGCGATGGTCCACCGGGTAACGCGGTGCCACCGGCGAGCAAACTACCGTGCTGACCGGCGGCTCCTCCGCCTCCTTGCTGCGCCGCTTTCATCATTTTCTTGTACTTGCTTCTCCTGTTCTGGAACCAGATTTTCACCTGCAACACGAAATAACGTGACGTGGTTACTAAATCAGATTTGCTCCCTAGTTTTTTTTATTCAAATTGTATGGATTTTTTATTCTCTTCTTAAAAATTCCCATTCGAAACATTCACGAACAATGACCAGATTATAATTATTGAATTTTATTTATCGTTCGTTATTCTCCAATTTTTTTACCTTTTTTTTAAATTCTGAATAATTTTTTCGTCAACTTATCGACAAAATTGTCGAGTCAGAAGCGAAGTTTTATTTTTTTATTCGAATTATCAATTTTTTATTTCCTTCCCTTCAATTTTCATTTGAATTATTTAACAACAATAGCCTGATTATAATTATCACGATATAAAAGAATTTTTTTTTCATTTGTTAATTCCACTTTTTCATGTTTTTGATTAAAATTGTGAATAATTCTTTCGTCAACTCGTCGACGAAATCGTCGCAACAGAAGTAAGAACAAAGATAAAAGAAAACACGAGAAGATCGTCAGGATTACAATTTTTCTTTCGTAACAGGTTGTTCGTTTTTCTCTCTCATTTTATTCTTTTTCTTCTTATTTCTTCGTTCTCTCGGAGATGGTCACGTAGACGTGGCGCGAGAGATCCTCAGCGCCTCCTACAACAGCGTTAAATAAGAAGAAAAAGGAAAAATATAATCAAAAAAAGACCCGCGAGAAATTTTTTATTAAATCCTCAAACTTCTTATTTCTTTCCATTTATTTTTTAGTTTACTCAAAAAAAAAAATAATCAATCTTTTTTAATGAATTATTGTAAATTTCATGAAAAATAAGAGGTAAAAATTGAAAAATAGGAAGATTGGAAACGTATGTAAAAAAAAACAAGACCTACGAGAAATTTTTTATCAAGTCCTCAAATTTCTTATTTCTTTCCATTTATTTTTATATACTCAAAAAAATTATCAATCGTTTTAAATGAATTATTATAAATTTCATGAAAAATAAGAGTTAAAAATGAAAAAATAGGAAGAATGGAAACGTATGTAAAATAAAAAAAGAAGCAAGGATAAGGGACTGGCTATCGCGGCCGTCTCTCCCACCGTCCGACTTAGTTAATTAAAGTAACCGTACGCTTTTTTGATTGACGCGCGCTCGCCCACAGTTAGATCCCGGTGAATATAAGAAGAAGGCGGAGAGGAGAGAATCTCCCTCGCGGGACAGTGCGGCTGAGAACATGAGAAAGAAAGAGAGAGAGAGAGATGAGGAAAAAAAGATGAAGAAGAGAGGAAGAGAAGAAAAAAGACAAAGAAACGCCAGCGAAACGTCCTCCGGGCGATTTTACGCAATCCAAGCGTCGTTTCCTGTCCTCCTTAAAGAGAAGCATTTTTACTTTTATCATTATTTTTATTTTACTTATTTTTTAAATATTTTTTCATAATTTGTTTATTGTTGTTAAATTTTTAAGAATTTCGATAAATTTTTGTTTCGGCTGTTGAAACATTGACAGCGTTTTATCAAAAATTGGAATTTTTTATATGAAAATAATGGAAAATTGATGTATTATTCAGTTTGTTGCGAATCGAGTAAATTATTGGATGTATTGTCGAAACTTTGACGGATAATTGATTAAAAATTGACGAGAAATAAAAAAAAACATTTTTACTTTTAGCATTGTTTTTATTATTTAATTATTTATTTATTATTCTATTTTGACCTAATAGTGTAAATTTTTGAAAATATCGTTGATAAAAAAATTAGAGAACTATGTTTAAAAATTAAGGAAGAATCGGTTTAGAAATTAATTAACAAATTTATAAAAAAAAAATAATAAAAATTGACAAAAAATGTCCAAGATTGATATAAATTTATTATTTAAGAAAATTCGCTTCCCTCAACGAGCGTTGGAAGCGAGTTCGAAGCGTCCGTCGTGTGCGTCAGAAATGTAATCGATGTAAATTCCCCGTTCTCGCTCGCACGAGCAGAAATATCGGGGAAAACGATTCTCTCGACGATTGTAACGTCAATTCGACGCTTCGACTCTCATCGTCATTCCCTCGCATTGTCGACTTTGTTCATTTTTTTTTTCATTTTTTTTTTCGTAACTATTTTAAACAAAAAGATTTTTTTGTAAATACTTTTTTTTTCTTTTTCTTATCTTGTTCTTTCTTTTCATTCAATCTGTCTATACGTACATCAAATCTTACGGACTATATAGAGACTCCATAGAACATTCGACTGTTTTATTCTCGTTGTCTCGAGACTCGCTTTCTCCTTTTTTCTTTCGACGTTCCAAGGGGCATCTACACATTTTCTCCCAGATATAAAAATTCTATGTAAAAAATGAGCCTCACTGCCCTCACTGCGCGGTTCACTCAAGTTCGTTCACTCGCGACGATAGGTACCCGCGATCGAATTTATTTCTGTGTCCGAATTCGATCAGAAAAATTTAAAAAAAAAGATTTCTAGTTAATCGATTAATTAATATTTCTGAAAACATGAATAGTCCTTAAGGTAGTTCGATCGCTGGGTGCCGTATAAACGTGGGGCGGGGCCCCTTTTTGCAATTTTTGGAAAATTAATTTTAATAAATTTTAAGATTTTCATC
>JAPYYX010001524.1:0-24474 GCA_030522605.1 Cremastinae sp. B BG-2022a | reverse complement strand
TGTCAAAAAGTTATCAGGAGAATAATATTTAAGATAAAGTTGATCAATTGACTTCGTCGTCATCAGCTGTTTTCATTCATGACATCGACATTTTCACGTCTTTTCGTATTAAATCGCGTTTTTATCAAAAAATAGTTCGGTAATATGCATTTTTTAAGGCTCTAATGGAATCTTTGATGTTTAGTTGAGATCAAAATCGAAAAATTGTAGACCTGTCTAATCTAGAAATGTACTCACTAACCTTAAATTAAACGCATTTATTTAGCATCGCGCCATAAGAAGCTGTACAAAATTCCCATATTTCGAAATTAAATTTCTCAAAAAATCGGTCGGTGAGGCATACTAATATCATCGATGTTTGATCAACCCCCTTAAGTACCCACCACGGATCCACTACTGTCGGTTTATCAATGTTTAGTATTTAAATATAATTCTTGAAATTGACCTGGTAGCAGCCTCTCGATTGGTTCTCTTGAAGGCTTCACTGTAAAGTCTTTTGAGGTTTTACTTACATTTTTATGTGATTTTTATTACAGACATAAAGGCTTCGAAGATTCCGATGAAATTCCAAGAAAATTTATCTGAAAAATGTCAATTATTGTTTTCATGGAAAAATACTTTTTTCTCAATTGTTACTGATATATGTATTATATCTTCAGAGTGAATATCTATTAAACTTTATATCTTCGGTACAGTAGCAGAAAATTGAAACACGTAAAACTTTTATCGGGAATTTAAAAATGATGAAATCCAAATCGAGATTACGAATGTTTGTTCTAATTAAATATAATTTCCCAAAAATGTTTATTTTTGTGGATATTGAGTTACTGAAATATCCATTGGCGGTTCTTAAGAAAAAATACAATTTCCTTATTTATGAAGGAAGAGGAAACGTTGGAACATCTTTTAATGTGCGAAGAAGGAAAGAATTTGATAAGTAGCAATCTGACTGAGTATGTAAAAAACTGATTGGATTGAGGAAGAGAAAAGGATATAACTGAGAGACTGATTGAATTGTTTAAGGCCGGATTCCGAATTACGCTCACACCGCACACGGCCTATCTAAACCAATGGTAGCGTTTGGGAAATGTACGTTCTGAGCGTAATTCGGAATTCGGGGTAAGACCAATAGTAGTCACATGACCACCCAGATTTCGTAAATTACGGATTTATCAATTAATAAATGCATTGTCATCAAGAATTTGACCGACAAATTTGTTTAAACTCGGTTTTTAACATTGTTTGTATGTGCCAATTGTAGAAAAAAAATATGAACAAAAACTTATGTTTCGAATAATTTTGAAAGCAAATATGTGAATTTTCCATTGAAGAAAATGTGAAATTCGAACGACTTGAGAATTAAATATCTTTTGCACCATTCAGTCGATCATTTCAAAATTTGGAAGAGAATTTTTAAACATATTCACAAATAATGAGCCAACATTTCAGTATTTTTTATAATTTTTTAAAAAGGCATTTTATCTTTTATCAAAAATTTGAGTAAAAGACGTAAAAATGAATTTAATAAGTTTTTAAGTATATTTTATATGCCACTATCAGGATAAATTACCTTCCCACTTACATTATTTTTCGAATTTTTGGTAAAAAAATTTGAGATGTAGTTAAATGTAAAATTGATCATCTCGTGCAATGCTTTTCGTCTTTTTCAAATATTTTACCCCGACGAACTTGGTCAAGTATCATTTAATTGACCAAGTAATGGCAATTGCATTCAAGACCTGGCCAAAAAAATCAAAGTTGTC
Source organism: Cremastinae sp. B BG-2022a (assembly GCA_030522605.1). Lineage (NCBI taxonomy): Eukaryota > Metazoa > Arthropoda > Insecta > Hymenoptera > Ichneumonidae > Cremastinae sp. B BG-2022a. The sequence goes on along the minus strand of JAPYYX010001524.1, from coordinate 22,711 downwards.
GAATAAAAAATTACAATGACGTCTATTATTTATTGTTCCACATTTAACAATAAATATTATGAAAAAGGTAACAAATTTTATAAAAGGAAAAAAATGCTTTCAATCTTTAACGATCCATCCTATATATGTATGATAGCCATCATTATTGAAAATGAATGCGAGCTATTGCAGAGCAATTTAAACTTGTATCGATCCCGAATAAAAATTCATACAAAAATAGAAAAAAGTGTGATAACTGCGACGTAAATTCTTAGCGAGAATAATTATTACTTCCTAACCGTCAAGCTTCTTTCCTCGATGATTAATCGATTCATGGAAATGCTTTCGAGGTCGCACAACCTTCGAGCGAACCCGTCCGCGAACTCACGAAACGGTAATCTTTCCATTCTTTCCTTCAACCTACTTTGATCGACGAATCTTCAAATTCATCGAGACGTTCATTCTTTTTTAATTAACATTTGAATCCTCCTCAACTAATTTTTAAAATTTTTCTAATTAAATTTTTGCACTTGCAATAATTTATTATAACATTTTTCGATTTAATATTTTTTCCAACAAATTTTTTTATTTACAAAATTTTCTAAAATAATTTTTAAAAAATATTTTTAACAATTTTTTACTGTGAAATGACATTTTTGTCGAGTGCATTGGGAAGATTGTAATATCTCGACAGCGAGAATACGAACAGTAGTTGAGGAAATAATGAAATATCGCGCGAAAACGCGAGAGCACAGCGGAAAGTCGTGTGTGCATTTAATGCATGTACGCGCTCGATTTGTGTTCCGCATAAGCTCGTAAATTAGCATTTTCCATTATCAGGAAAAAATGACGCCTTCCGAGCTTCGCGATTTATCATTTTCCTTAATACTTTTTCCGCATACGATCTTCACACTCGATGCTTGTCATCATAAATAATCCTTCTGTGGATTCAAAATCGAAAAACCTCAAATTTATTTACAAGTGTTTGGGTTACGAAGAATTTTACGAATAGTCTTTTGTAACGCAATTGACTACGATTGTATTCTACGATGCTGAAGAACGTTGTGCGTTTTCGTAATTTGTTTTTTGTTGCATAAGAGTTTATCGACGTGAAAAAACGATACAGGTTTTTTCAAAAATTGTTCACTATCAACTCAGTAAATTATTCAATTTAAGCATTTTAAGATAGTTCTATCGGTCCAGTCGAATGAACGAAAAATTCTTAGTTTATCTCTGTGTGGTTCATGAGCTTATGTTTGTTCGGAAAAGTTGTTGCAAATTGGTTCAAGAACAACGTACTCTAAATTCAATGTCATTCAAAGTGACCTTGAATCGATAAATACGTATGAAAGTCATGAAATTTTTTTTTATGATTTTTGTGATTTTTTATGATTAGAATTATGCAAAGTTTTGAAAAGTTACACAATCTAAAAGTCGTTATATTTAGAGTAAAAAAATTACAAAAAATCCCAAAATTTAACACGTGCTTTTATGAGAGAGTACTGAAAATTCAATATTCGTACGCAGTTCGTGTCAAAGAAGGTTTGTGCAAATTTTTATTTAAAAAAAATTCTAAGAAAACAATAAAACGACAGAACTATATCTTAAATGCTTTATACATTTAAAAAAATTTAGATTATTCTTTTACGAGTAAAACTTTTGACGTGTTAACGCAATGCTAAAAAAAAAAATATTTTTTTTTTGTTGCAGATAAAAGATGCTTGCAAAGATCTCGTCCTGTCGAACGACCAGCTCAGGCTGGTCATGGAGAGGCTCACTCACGAGATCAAGAGAGGACTGTCCAAAGAGACTCATCACGAGGCAATCGTCAAATGTTTCACAACATACGTCCAAGATCTCCCCAACGGGACAGGTAAAATTCTTCTTTAATAGTAATTATGATCATTTTCATTTAACACTTTGCATCCTCGCAGTGATTATAAAATTGAATTTTACTTAAATATTTGATATCGACATTATTTTATTTTATTTTACATCTATAGCTGACTCTGCAGACATTATATTGTCCAAATCTCAAAAAATTTTTTAATGGTCCTTTTTTAAATTTCTGAAAATTTATTAAAAACACGAACATTTTTTCAAAATGAGATCGAATTAAGTCAGTTTAATTGAATTTCGTAGATTATTTCACGATTTGTGATCTCAATTGAATGGGGCATTCCATGCCAAATCGCACGATGTGAAATTTTTTTTTCTGTTTTTCGCCATTACTTGATATTTTTTAATACCCACCGAATTTTGGAAGCTACTGAATTTTGGGATTTTTTTGATCACCGGTACGAAAGATATCGAATTTTCGAAAAACCGCTCTTTTCATGGATTTTTGCTCACAACTTAAATAAATAAATGGTTCAAATGGAAATTATTATTCTATTTAAGAAAAAGTTATTTTACTTAATTTTATCAATTTTTATCAATTATTTCTCTCTTACAATGTATTTTTCGCACTGTTTTATTTGACGTGAAATGCCCCATATACAATCGCTTAATACGTTGTTTCGCGTCAAATTGACAATTTAAGAGTCATCAACTGCCTGGTCATCATCTGATAGCTACCAAATGATATTTGTGCATGTAATGATCGAAAATCAATCGAAAAATTTACCTTCATCTTTTCATGAGTTTTGCAGTTATGCGGGCAACTTTTGCAGTTTTTTCTTACACAAAAACCTCATTAGGACTATTGCAAACGTTTTAGAAAAAAAAATTAAGCAAAATCGGTTCATCCATTCTCAATTGATTACCTTACCAACGAACAGCATTTCAATTTTATTATAAAGAAGCGCTTCTTTTTTATTATAAAGAAGTAGAACAATCATAATACATAGTCTGACTAATTAAAGTAGTTCTGTCGTTGGAAGGGTGGAAATTTCATTCTATAATTTCTTACGTTCCAACTGGACTGAGCATTTAAATCCGTTAGTTAAAATTGTTGAAAATTGACTAAAGAACAACATAATCAAAATTTGATCCTACGTAAAATTTTTTTTCTACAATAAACAAAATCATAAATTTTTTTCCATATTTTTTGGTATAAAAAATTAATTGAATTTTCTCTGACGGCCGTATAAAAATATGTCCAAAATTTAAACAAGCTTCATCGACAAAAATAAGGAATAAATAAATTATAAAATAAAGTAAAAATTTTTCTTTTTTTCAGAAAAAGGAAATTTCCTTGCCCTCGATCTCGGTGGCACGAATTTCCGTGTACTTTTGATAACACTTGACGGCCACAATTTCGACATGAAGAGCAAAATCTACGCGATACCACAAAGCCTGATGCTCGGAACTGGAACTCAACTGTTCGATCACATAGCCCAGTGTTTGGCGCTTTTCGTCAAGGATCTCAATCTCCAGCATGAGATTCTTCCTCTCGGATTCACTTTCAGTTTTCCACTGACGCAAACGGGCTTGACGCAGGGTCACTTGGTCAGGTGGACGAAGGGTTTCAATTGCAGCGGGGTCGTCGACGAGGACGTAGTCGCGCTTTTGGAGCAGGCCATCGAAAAACGACAAGTCAGTTCCATTGTCTGAATACTTTTGCTTTTATAAACAATTTCAAAGACGTTTTTTTCGTATGAAAATATTTTTCTTTCTGAAAAATTAATTTTTAAAAATTTAAAAAATTCAAAAAGTAATTTTTACCTCAATTTGTTTCAGGATGTTAAAATCGACGTTTGTGCTATTCTAAACGACACAACCGGTACTTTGATGTCCTGTGCTTGGAAAAATCAAGGTTGCAGGATTGGCCTTATAGTCGGTTAGTAGAAAAAGATTTGTTTCAAGTTCCAAATTTTTTTATTTTTACGGAGAAGACAAAAAATTTAGAAGATAATAAAAAAATATATTTTAAATTTCGAAAATGTTAAAAATGCAAATTTTTTATATTAAAGGGACCGGTAGTAATGCCTGTTACGTTGAAAAAACGGATAACGCTGAGATGGCGATACCGGGAAATTACGTCGAGAGCAAACCGAGCATGCTGATAAACACGGAATGGGGCGCGTTCGGTGAATGTGGGACGCTCGACTTTGTTGTGACGGAATTCGACAGAGCGATCGACGAGAATTCGATAAATCCGTCGAAGCAGATTTTCGAGAAAATGATCTCAGGAATGTACATGGGTGAACTCGCGAGGCTGGTCCTCGAGAAATTAGTAAACGCTGGTCTTCTCTTCAATGGCAAATGCCCGATTGAGCTTAAGAAACCAGGAAAATTCTTCACCAAATACGTTTCCGAGATCGAAAAGTAAGTAAAACTATTTTTTTTTCTTCCAGGATAATTTCATTTCTAAGTAGTAGTAGTAGTAGTAGTAGTAGTAGTAGTAGTAGTAAGTGCGTTTATTGACAAAAATTTTTTTTTTTACAATTTATTTACGTATGTACAATGTCTGTTATTTCGCGAGTAAATTCTTATCAATGAGCCATCGACCGCGGTCCTTCAGCTCGTGTTCTTATGAACTAATGGATTATTTATAGCTGGTATTTAACAATATTGATTTCTCGACGTCAGTTGCATAATCTTTATTGTTCATTATGTATTTTGTATTATTTTTGCAAAAGTTGTGTTTTCTGGATATTTTTGTGTATTCTTCTAATTTGTTGAGTCATTTCGGTGCAGTATTCTTTTATAGTTTCGTATTGTTCATTGGCAAATCTTTTCAAAAGTATTTTCTGTCTATCTAGAATCGGTGTGATTTTAGTTTTATTGTATAAAGTCGAGTTACGAGGGTTGTACAATGCATTGGCTTGATGGCGTATTTTTGTGAGTTTTCTTAGTGTTGTGGTTTTGGCGGTTTTTATGATTCTTTTTGCTGGGTTTCTGCAGTTAGTAAATATAGGAAGACTATATTATAAGATTTCATTTATAATTTATTTCATTTCATTTATTTATTGCTATATAAAAATGCATAAAAATTTTCATGGGGAAAAGGATCATGAGGGCGACTTAAATTAAAATGAATAGCATAAAAACTTTCTCCGTAAAAAAAAACTTGTATTTGCCAAATTTCGTTGAAGTTTATTAATCGCATACATATATATCAACATTCATTGTTATATGAATCTAAAAATTGATAAGATTTCATTTTATTATGCAAGAATAAATTTAAAAGTTTTTATCATTTACGCAAATTACTCTTTGTGATTCAAATATAAATTGAATTAAAAAATCATTTTTTAAATTATTCATTTTTATTATTATTGCAGCGATCCCAAAGGCAAGTACACAAATTGCCGGGAAGTCCTCTCGGAAATGGGAATCCACAACGCGGCTGATCAGGATTGTGAGAACGTCAGGTACGTTTGCTCGGTCGTGTCGAGGCGAGCGGCACATTTGGCGAGCGCGGGGATCGCAGCGCTTTTAAATAAAATCGGCGAGAACAACGTCACGGTCGGCATCGACGGCTCTGTTTATAGATTTCATCCTCACTTTCACGATCTTATGACCGAGAAAATTGCCCAATTACAAAATTATAAGGTATATTTTTACATTATATTTATTTTAACAATAACGTAATACTGCGTTATGTAACAGTTTTCAAGCATCAGAATAGTCAATTTATTTATTTAATCTTGTGAACAAAATTTAGAAATTTACGAAAGATACTCAAAAAACGACTGGGATTTAAATTCGTATTTATTTTTCCGTTTAGTTCGACCTCATGCTCTCGGAGGATGGAAGTGGACGTGGCGCGGCGCTGGTAGCCGCGGTGGCGGCACAAAAACGGTGAAGATGAGCGGCGGTGCCGTTCGATCGAGAACACTTTTAGATTAAATTATACAAGAGCGTTACGAATGAGAAGACAGACAAAAAATACAAACGAAGAATTGAGAAACTACATTAAAAAGTCGACAAACTAAGAAAGAAAAAGCTAAAAAAAAGGAGATATTAAATTGACAAATACTTCTGTAAATAGAGCACAAAGGAAACGTAGCCTAGGTCGTTGGCTAATGTGAACGAGATGCAACGTACCCGCGAATTATTCCCTCTCCCTTCTTCTTATCCTTTCCCTTGCCGATTTTCCTTTTCCGCCACTGTCATACGCCACGAATCGCACGATTTAATTTGATTTCCAACCAAACCCTGTTATTACAGTTTAAACTCGTTAGAGTCAAAAACTCGAGACTTACTACCTCACTGTGACGAACTATCCCCCCCTATTCCCACTTAGAGATAGTTTAATCATGAAAAGAGAAGAGTTATCGTTCACAGTCGCTTACGGTTAATGCAAAAGTGGACTCTTGATCATTATACCGAGGTCACGACGTTCTTTATCTCAAGGTGATGTTTAAGTCGCGCGAGTACGAGAAAGAGAGCGATAAAATCCCAAAAGATATTCACGATTTTCCTCGAGATTATATTTTTTGGATATTCGGTTTTTGAAGAAAAAAAAATTGTACAATATTCTTCGTTCACCTATAAATCTATTTTAATCGAAAATTGTATTTTTTATAGACAACCGCAGTAAGTTTTTTACAGAATGGACGACTTAGACTTCACCTTGATTAAAATATAACATAACCGAATTTTAAATTCTCGAATTTATTAATTCACTCGTGACGTCAAAATGTCAGTTACCGCGTCAGTAGAAATACCGTGAAAATCTTTTGTTACGCAGAGATGACCTTTTCTTGCAACGTCACGACAAAGTAATCTTGCGATTGGTCCGGACGTCATACGCTGAGCTATGGGAAAATATGTGTATGGTCATTATAACGAGGTATTTATTGATAACAAGGTTAGACTGAATGTCATAATTTTCCTCGCTCCGACATCAGTCTCCGTGCAGTTGACAAGTATTTCCGGACGTCACGCAGAAGATGAGGAAAAGAGAAAATAATTTTCGAGAATAAAAGGAGGAAAAAAATTCTCTGCTGAAAAGAAGAAAAATTACGCGAGAAAAAATATAATTCAGAGCACGAGAATTATCGAAGAATCCGAGTGTAATGTATATTTAATACATACTTATCTATATTCTTTCTAACTCGCGCGCGCGCTTTTGCAAGACCGAGACCGACGGATCGATGCGATGGCAAAAAATCGAGAATCGGACGATACTTTTTCCTAACGTTTATTCCTCTCCTCGTATATCTCCCTACTCCTCGTTTTCCGACAATTGGCATAATCGCATAATTCACCTCTCACGAGATCCTCGCCAGAGATAACGAGATCCCCGCGATTCCATTAGCAAAATTGAGAGACTAAGAGATTGACTCGCGAGTGAAGAGAAAATAAAGACGATACGGTTTCAGGCGATGCGAAAGGTCAACATTACCTCAATCTTTTTCGGTAATCACATTCAAACGGTCGCTATAGCATTCAGAATGTAAATATGAAATAAAAAAAAAATTTCCGTCGGCCTGATCGTCCGCGATAGAAATTGAATACAAGTGGCCGATTTTTCAGACACCTTTCGCTTTGTCTTACGGAGGCTGATGAACAAAAAAATGTGCATAAGTAATTTAAGAATATTTTTAAAAAATGTTACGCGACGAAACATTTTTTTCATTTGAATTTTTTTTTTCAAATTCAGATTGATTATTGAATTATTTAAACTTCTTATAAATATAATTTATGAGTATGATTATTCGATAACTCGTAGACTGGAAAATTAATAATTTTGAACATATCAAGTTCTTATATATTGGAATAAAAATATTCTGTGTACATTTCAAGTTCTCTACATTTTGAAATACTCTTTTTTTTTTAATTGTACCATTTTTTTAGTCAGCAACCTCCTTAATGAAAATTAGATTATATTTTTGCTAAGTATCCACCGCTATGGTTTTATAACAAAACTCTGGACATCTTTCAAATTATAAAAATCCATCTACAATATAAAAGTACATGTGGCCATTACATACGTCAAGACAGAAAATTAATTCGAATAAGTGATCTCCGATTTTCATTCCCAAAATGAATTTCGGTCACCAACTATTTAAGCGCAAAAAATTAGCGATTCTTTCCTTTTTTTAAAGAAAAAAATGATAATCGTAAAAAAACTTACTATCTATCGAGGTAATTGGGACTGTACGTTTTTTTACACCCGGACAAACAGGAATTTTTGAGATATCCACGTTTGAGATTTTCGATACGATTTAGTCCCAGAAAAGGTTTAAAAAAATATTTTTCCCTCACCTTTATTTAAAACTAACACTGTACATTACCGGGCATGAGCACTTAACGATAATGATGGAAATGATAAAGACGAAACAAGATAAACGAATAATAAATAAATGAATAAATAAATATATAAATAAATAAATAAAAAGCTGCGATGAAAATCTTTAACGAACTTTTTGTATAGATTTAACTTGTTGGGGAATTACGGTATTCGTTGATACTATTGTAATATCCGTACTTAGTAATTTTGATCGAAATGAAAAAAAAAACTCAAAAAAAATAAATTATTTAATGACGAAAAGATTAAGGGAAAAAATTCTCTGGCGAGTGATCGAGCGTGATATGAAAAATAAAAAAACGACCGTGAGGAAATTCTGCGTTTGATAAACAAAACTGAAAATTAATGAAATAATTGTGTCATATTCGTATGTGTCGTGTGCGTGAGAAAGAGAGAGAGAGTAAAATGACGTCGAGAGTGAAGAGAATTATTTTAGTTTTTTTTTCCGAGCGTAATTAGGAGTAGAGAATTTAAATCGATCCTGAGCACACCTTCGGGGATCCGTTTATGAATTTAAGAATTCTCATAGGATCGATTGGATCCGACAACGTAATACAACCAGCGAAGCGAGAGAGAGAGATAAAAAAAGAGAGAAAAAAGGAGCCTGTGAAAAAAAAAAAGTTTTCATCTGAGCCAAGCAACAGAATAGTTGGCCAGTCAACGAAAAAGCATCGCGATGCTATGTTGACCAATCGGCAATAAAATAATAAAGAAAATAAAATTCCTGGTAAACGGGAGGAAGAAAAAAAAACATTGTTACATACATTTTTAGTCGAGTGAGTGAATGATTGTCGAAAAAAAAAAATGAGCTCGCAGGACGTTTCGATATATCGCTGAAAAAAATAAAATAAGTCTCGTGTGCGAACAAAGAATACGTACAAACATTTATTTTGACTCTCAGGTACGTGACTTTTTTTTTTGTTTGTCGATCAACGCGACTCGATTTTCTGACAGTTATCGCGCTTTTGCTTCTTTCCGGCTCGAGATCTCTGGTCACTGGTTGACGAGATTTAATACATATTGGAGGAAAGTAAATAAGAGACGGAGAGTATTAAGAGCGAATAGTTGGTTGTATCGTCACTAAATTATGTTATCTGTTATGTCAGAACAATTTCGAATAAAGAAAAAAAAAACATATTGATGAAAAAAAAGAAAAGTACTGATTTATTTATTTCAGTGCTCATGTTCGAGATGAGAGACTCGAATGGGAAAATGAATTGGTAATTTTTTTGGTGAATGTCCGCTCGGAGGGGTCGGCGTGCGACTGTCACCACTTTGGATCGGGGAGCGGTAATTTTTACTATGTTTATTCATTTATAGATTCGACCGTGACTCGATCCGACTCGTTTATAGAAATCCTTGAAACTCCCACCTCGTCAAATAGACTGAAAAATCGAATAAACTGAATTAACCATTCGATACGTCTTTACGATATCAATTCGAGTGTAAAACCTTTTTCACGATCTGAAAAATATATTTGGTATTTTTCAACTAAAATGAATGTGGAACATTTAAAAAAATGAAAATTCTGGCACAATATTTCCGTACGAACAAATTGTGTGCCTGATACCAGAATCAAAACGGTTTACGATTGTTTATAATTTTAGTTATAAAATATTTTTACCTGTCAATGTCTAAATTTAAATAAGCTTGACAATTTAAATTTATAAATTAAAATTATCGACACCATCTTCATTGAAGAATTTAAATAATTTCCGAAAAGATAAAAGAGATAAAAATGTGAAAAATAAAAATAACAACGATTCAGTGTCAGAAAATCGATCGCGATTTGACAGTCACGTGGACCAAAACATTGGAGAAGGGTTTATATTAACGTTGCGACGAGTGAAATAAATTTAATTCGAACTTGACATTAAATTGATCTTTATTCCATTTTACGTAACGAAATAAGTTTAGCGCGACTAATTGATTTTTCTATCGAGAAGTAACAGTGAGAAATTGAAACAAAACGAGAGAGTGGAAGACCACAACGAGGAAAATAATGGGATATATATTTTTCGCTAAAAAAAATGAAAAAAGTTTTTTATCGTGGACGCGATAAGACACTACCTGTGTTTAATTAAATACACTTCTTCGAGACATTCGAGTAGACGTGCACAGAAATATTTACACCTGTAATTGTGCAACAGAGCGTCGCTACACACCCATACCAGCGCACAGACTCGTTCTCATGATCGCCGGATCTCAGAAAGAGAGAGAAAAACCGGATTCCATGCCGATTTTTATTCTGTCACGCGAGCATGCTGCGACGATTTCGAGCATCGGGGCAGGTGGGTGGAAATAAAATTATAAACACAAAAAAGAAAAATTTCCAACGTTTTTCGCTCAAATTCGTTGTAGAGGAAAAAAAGTGAATTTTTGTCAGCATGAATTTTCGTTCGGATTGAGAACTTAACGTCGCTGTAAGTCAAAGTACGCAATGGCAAACAGGAAAAATATGTAGATTTTTTTTTCAGTATGCATATTTCGTTTGAAAAAATGAGACGATAGATTTCAGGAAATAAAACTCGTTCGAGAATTGTATTAAAAAATGGTTTCCCAGAATTTTTACGGTGTTTGAACGTGCGTTCGAGTTCGCGGAAAATTTCTAGAGAAGAGTAAAAAAGATTTCATTAATTTTGTATAAGATTTCATAGAGGAATTTCTTTTTATGTGTACTAGCAAATTTTAAGATTTTTCATTGCAGTGGTCGTCGTCACAGTTGAAGATTTAAAAAAGCTATTTTCATGACTGTCTTCAATTTTATCATATTTTTCCTATCTTCGATTTTTTTAATCTGCTAAAGGAATTAAAATATAAATTTTTTTTTGTAAATTTTGACAGCCAATTGCTTGATTTTTTTTAATACGAATACGTTTAAAGATGAATAGTAAAGAAACATTTTTATCAGTAAACGATATGTTAAAAATTGTATTGTTACCGAGAGATCTTTTTTTTTGTTTTTTTTTTTCAGTCAGTTTTTTTTCTTACTATATTCATCAACAGAATAAAGGGGGTTTAAAAATATTCTGTACCACGTGGTCACAAGAAAGAGTTCATCATTGCTGAGGTAAATCTTTTCCGGGTTCGTTCACTTAATTTCTTTTTTGAATTAACTTTGCAATTAAAGTGATGAATGCGGCTGCATGTACGTCGTAATTTCTCGTATTGTTGAACAGAGCGGATCGAGCATGGCACAGTTACGAGATGAACACTTTATTGATTTTCCGAGCACGTGGATGCGGTGTGTGGCGGGCGAAGCGGAGCGTCGGAGTTGGAGTAGAAAAGGAAAATAAATCCGAATATCCGTATATCCGACGCTAGACGGCAGCAGCTATTGCGAGTTATAACGAATGTGATATTCGCCAACAGAGTGTGCTGATGCGCCATCACGAAAAACCAAAAAAAACGGTTGTATTCAATTATGTTTAAATATCTTTAACTGAATTCACTGAATTCTCGTTTTATCTATCCAAAAACTATCAAATAAGCCTACACCAAATATATTAGAAGATAAAAATTATTATTCCTATACACCTCTATATGGTAAAACAGTTCTGACAACTCGTTTACCATCGTAGCATAAAGAAGTTAGCATACCCCGGATTCCGAATTACGCTCAGAGCGTACATTTCGCAAACGCTACCATTGGTTTAGATAGGCCGTGTGCGGTGTGAGCGTAATTCAGAATCCGGCCATAAAATAAACACCGAAATGTCTATTCTTATTTACCTGCATATCTATTGTTAAAATTTTTTATAAATTTATATCATTATATGATAATTAGGCTAGATGGGACACAGGATCCCGTTTCTACTCCTTACCAATAAGATCCCACCGGTAAGTTAGAAAGCAGCGGATTTGAATATGCCTGCACTCTTGATGGGTCCATGGTGTGACCCATGCATGGCCGTGACTCGTTATTGCATATTTACAGAAGAAACAATATTCACAGTTATTGAAATATTTATTCATCCTAGATCATGTGTATGTCAGCTGAAATCACATATGTAAATAGTTCAGAAAATTTTTGATCCAAGTACTTTTGTCCAAAGCGCGATTCACATCGAATAACAGAGAAATTGTTTATCTCTCGGCATTTTTTCACAATTTTAATTAAATCTTTTCTAATATTTTCTTCATTTTGCGTTGGTATTTTACCTAAAAATTAAAGAATTGTACGTAACCCTATACAAATCTTTATAATTTTTAAATATACAAAAGAAAACTCCATATTTTCCATTTTCGGAGCATAGTAGTGCAACATGTTTTATTCGTCGCACATGAACGATAAGAATTTTAGATCAATCTGAATATTTTTTGTATCATGAACACGAAAGTTTTTGAACTCTGCAGGTCCTTTTTTTATTCTTATTATATTTTCTTACAATAAATTATTATGTTTGTATTTTTTGTGATCACCAAAATGCACACGATCCGGTACAATCATCCTTATAATAAAAGAAACTTCACTTTGTCTTTTTCCGTTTTTCATTTTTGAAGATGATATTTTTCAACATTCCTCAATAAATACACATTTATTCTTCGTCAAAGAGGAAGGATGACCATAAATTAAAATGCTCGAGAGAGGATTTCTCGATTCCAAATAGGGAGATGAGGGTTCGGAGAGTAAAAAGACGTATATATAGAGCTGCGTGCATTGTCGTTGCGATCGGTCAGTTTAACGAGAGTTTCTCCCTCTCTGAGCCGTATAAAAAAAAAGCGATGTGATTTATAATCTCGTATTCGCAATACATCGAGGGCGATACTTGGCTCATATAAAATCCGCAACGAACGTATCTCAAAAGTGAATGACCTTCTCACCGCTCGTTTGAGCGATCGAACGTTGGATTACGAAATCTACGAAGCGACCGAATAAGTGACAGAATACAAAAGCTTCGATAATGCGCTTCGAACAGGAATGAAGCAATTTTTCTACGTATTTCACCGTATCCCGTTTCTCATTTGTTAGACAAAAAGATTCTCTCTCTCTTAAAAATAAAAAAGTATTCAGCATAATCCAACGCGATTTGCCGTATAAGAAACGTTTCGGAAATACAAATTACTTCAACTCGTAAAACCGACGAATATATTTCCTGTTTACAAGGGGGTTGTCCCTAGTGTATTTTAGATTGAATAAAGTTGCTTCTCCGGCGGAGCATCGTTCCTTCGGCCTCTCGGCGGGAGAGAGAGAGCTCGATTTCTATGCTTTCCGCTATGCAATCCCTTCCTTCTCGTCTCACGCGTTGAAAACTACTGTACACCCGTCTCTTGCGCTCTCATGGCTTTCCATAAAACTTTTCACAAGCACTTTTGTTCCGTCCTCGTCTTCCCTCCTGCGAAGCTATCGCGCTCGTACTCTCAACACACCAGATTCGTCAGTGTGTGCGTGCTCGACGCGCCACCACTCCTCGTCCTCGGGAATCTCTCGCGCTGTGGCGCGGTCACTTCGTGGGCGGAAATTAGTAGAACCCGTCGAACTAGTCGCGGCTCGCTTCGAGCGAGTAGCGTGGTATGCGCCGTCAACGGACTAGCGGTCCGGCTCTTTTATTCTTTTCTAACCCCGAGCTCGTGTTCCCTCGCTACGATCGGCGTAGCTGTTTAACGAGCTCAACAGTCGAGAGTCGTCCGACTCGCGGATCGCATCTTTGCGCGTGAACTTCACGAAACAAAGACTTCGAATTTGTTTTCATTCTCGTGGATTCTCTTTTTGAAATCTACCGATCGTTTCGCTCAGTGTCGGGCGTCTATGATGAAAAATGAATAGAGCGAAAAGGAAGAAAACGAATCATGGATTTCATAACAAGGAAGAGTCGAGTTGAAGATTAATTCTGTACGGATACGGATTTTGAGTTTTTTAGGTTATTTCGGTGCTATTGATCGAGAAATCGATTTTTTTGTTGTTGTTCCTGAGCTGTTTGTTTATTTCTTCCGAGTGATATCTGTGTGGTGAAGGAGATATACGGATTAGGAATCGATGATAAATATCAGTTCACGAACAGTGCTGCCGGGTGCAATTCAACCCCATCTAGTGAGTTTGGATACGAGATAAGATTACGTCATGGCAGACTCTCTACCACCAAAGGCATCGTGAGTACATATATATTCTTCTCTAATTACCTTTTCAAATTTACAACGTGAGAAGAATTTCGATCTTGATTTTAATGTCAATTAATGCAAAAATATTGTATAAGATTCTAAAATATAGTAAAAATATTTCATAAAAAGTATTTTTCTTCTTTCATAAATATTCGATACTTTCCGTTTTTCAGTATTTATTTTTGTAGTGAAACTTTTTGTGGTGAATTTTAAGTATCAATTAATAAAATAAATCGAAATAAAGTCTAAATATACTGTATTTAAAAATTGAGCTAGGAACACAATATAATATTTTCCTTGTTCCATTAAAAATTAATTTACGTCGTTTTGAGTAAAGTTTATACTGTTTCAAATAATTTCGAAGAGATTTCGAAAACTCACGATAATTGTGATGTTGAATTTTTATATCTAGTAAATAAAAAATGCTGAATGTGCATCTAAAAAGGACAAAAATAAAAAATGAAGCCGAAAAATCTTTTTCATTTTTCATAAAAATTCGATTGGCTGGGTTTTCAGTAAAGTTAATTATGAGTTTATTCTTGTAAATTTTTTCGAAAACATATAAGGATCATTATTTATATCTTGATTTTAATACCATTCAGTTAAAAATATTGAAAATGAGTCGGAATCGTTGAAAACGTTGAATTGTGCAAAGAAGATTGAAAAATCGCCTTCCCCGATCAAAGCATATTTTTAACTTAATATTAATTGTTTGTTTTTGTTTAATAAAATCTACAAAATACACACGTCAGTAGCATTTCACTTATCATAGCAGCCAAAAAAATTTTAATGGACTTCGTTTGGAGTAATTTTCTCGTTTGTCACTACAATCGACTGCGTCATTTACGATCACTTTTAAAAAAAAATTTTTAAATATCTGTCTCAAAAAATTTCACGCGATTCCCACCTCAAGAGCACGAACGTTTTTTCCATTGTTTTGTTATGGATGATTATAAATTTCACAATTCCGCATTAAAATGAGATTGAATTGAATCAGTTCAATTAAATATCGGAAATTATATGACGATTTGCGATCATAATTCAATTATAATTGGATAATTTATTCACTTTTTTATTTGTATACAAATTTGATTTGTTTCACTTCAAATTGACAACTTGAGAGTGAACAACTACCTGATAATCGCTTGATAGCTACCAAATAATATTTGTGCACGTACGGAAAGTCAATCGAAAAATGTACTTTTATTTTTTCATGAATTTCGCAGCTTTGCGGGCAACTTTTGTAATTTTTTCTTACGTAAAAACCTTATTCGAACCATTGCGAACTTTGAAAATAAACAATTTTTTAAGAAAAAACAACCACGTTGTACTCTTTTCATCAAAGAGTAACGTGATTTTTTTGTTTTTTATCTAAAATATCAAAAATCTCTCAATAAATAGTGCTTACATCCGTTTTACATCTGTTTCTGTTGCACCCCTATGAGTTAAATATTACCTTAAATAAGAAGAAGAAAACAATACAATTTTTTTTCACCCACTTTTTATTAAATCTGTATTAAAATGATATTAATTTTTAGACATTCTACCGTAAAACATAGTATAACCAATACACTCTTGCCAATCGACCTATCGATTGATTTCCAATCAAATTTCTTATGAGTAATTTGCAAGATTGGATTGCATTGCAAAAAATTGATTCTAAAGTCCATTTTTTCCATTGAATTTTAAGTTCTTTTTTTAAATAAAATACATTTTATGATTTTACCATGAAACATAAGCTTAACTAATTTTTTTTCAAGCAATTTCTACTCATTGTAGTTAGTGTAAAATTGACTTTCTGTCACTTAAACTTCAATTCACTTTTTCCGCGGCTAATCTCACACCCTCCATACCTTTTTTCTACGTTATATCTACAATTAGCTAATTGTTCAGACTAATTAATTAAGCGGATTCATCACTTACTTTCCGCACGGTCTGAAGCATGAGGTTTCCTTCTCGCTCTCAAGTTTTATAGCTGGCAGTCACGATGAGTAGAACTACGAATTTTTTAGAATTGAAGAAAATTTAGATTCTCGCTAAAACTTCCGGTGAAGAACACCTTCGTATGTCCTTGCATGTTTGCGGAACGTAGCACTTATTATAGTGCTAGGAATACAACTTTGCACAATGAATAGAGGCTCAAAATTATATCACTATATTACATTGTAACGAAGGATTATCATATACATTTTTCAGATTATATCCTTTAATGGCACGTCTGTAACGGAGCAAAACGATGCGGAATTATGAATACGAAATTCATATCGAAAAATGATTAAACATAAGGATTGAATTTTTTCAGACGTGAAAAAAAAAGTATTTATAAAATATTTATTTTCAATGATTTGTAACCAAAAAAATACGAAAATTATTCGAAATTTTAAATAATTTCTGACAGCTAAAAGTATTGAAAGGCTCGTTAATGTCAGTAATTTTTATAAATTCAAAATAATGTAACAATAAATTAGTCATTATTTTGGGTTCTAATCTGCATCAAAATATACTTGTAAAAACTATTTATTTTCAATCATTTGTAACCAAAAAAATGTACAACTTATTCGAAACATGATTATTATAATTCCCTTTTCGATGATGTTGCAAAGAATTTTTTTAAATAATTTCTAATAGTTAAAAGTATTGAAAAGTCTCGTCAATGTCAGTAATTTTTATAAATTCGAAATATATAATATAATAATTTAGTGGTTTTTCTTCATTCTAATCTGCATCAAAATAAGTTTGTAAAAAGTATTTATTTTCAGTCTTTTGTAATCAAAAAATATAAAACTTATTCGAAACACGATTACATTAACTATTTTTTTAGATAATGTTACAAAATAATTTTTTTAAATAATTTTCAACAGCTAAAAGTATTGAAAGGCTTGACAATATCAGTAATTTTTATAAGTTCGAAATAATGTAACAATAAATTAGTCGTTATTCTTCGTTCTAATCTGCATCAAAATATAGCTGTAAAAAGTATTTATTTTCAATCATTTGTAACCAAAAAAATGTAAAACTTATTCGAAACATGATTATATTAATTATCTTTTCGATGATGTGAAGAATTTTTTCAAATAATTTCTAACGACTAAAAGTATTGAAAGGTCTAGTAGTGGATTTCAGTAATTTTTATAAATACGAAATAATGTAAA
This sequence comes from Cremastinae sp. B BG-2022a, assembly GCA_030522605.1. Lineage (NCBI taxonomy): Eukaryota > Metazoa > Arthropoda > Insecta > Hymenoptera > Ichneumonidae > Cremastinae sp. B BG-2022a. The sequence goes on along the minus strand of JAPYYX010001524.1, from coordinate 5,278 downwards.
AATAAATTAGTCGTTTTTCTTCATTCCAATCTGCAATAAAATATAGCTGCCTGTCACAATCAGTTTGAACGTAAATTTTCATTGCCCTTAAACGAGGGGTAAAAAACTGCGACGAAGATCAGAGAGTCTTTTATTCGCTCGTTTCTTCGGGGAAAAAAGGGAATTGCACCGAATCACCGGGGTCGGTAGTCAATGAAAGAAAGAGAAGAGAACGATCTCATCTTAATTGCACGATATAGCGAATGGGATCCATTCATGTGCAACGCGACGGTCAGTATTTAAACTTGCAACCGTGAAGGGTGAGTCACTTGATTGGAGAAACAAGTGAGAGAATATCGCGTTATTTGTTTCTTCACGAACACGCTTCAATTTCTTCAATTTCTCCTAATTAAATTGTCAATTAACGTAAAGAGTGACAAGAGAGTCATTAAACTCGTTAAAATATAAAATACCGTGGATATTAAAAATTCACGAATTAAATATAAAAAATTGAAAATTAAAAGATATTGAAATAAAACGAAAATTGGAAATCCAATTAAAAAGTATCAATTATATATGAATAATATCCAAGACACGAAATTCTCATGAAATATCTCGTATAAATTTAGCGCGAAATAGAATTGGACCGGAAAAGACTTTAGATAAATAGAGCAAGTATTTGTTATTTCCATCGATTTATTTTAAGAGCCGAGAGACTCTGGAGGGTGTGCGGCGTTGTGGGCGTCTGGAAAATATCGTTAAATCTCTTTCATTCGGGGATTCGGTTGTAATTTTGTAAAATGTGAATCGAGCGTGCCAAAGAGAGAAAAAGAGAGAGAGAGAGAAATCGTTATATAGGGTGCTAGAGGAAAAAGTGTTCTTCTTGGGAGCGTTTCCGAGAGGACTTCCGGTTCGTGCGCGTTGTATTGTAACATCCGCGAAGCGTCGCGAAATCGCGAGATCTATCGCTACGTCATTGCAGCTCGTAAAAGATACCTTTCGTTTCACAATTTATTCACGTATGTGCTTTACCTTTATAATCATGAATCTTTATATTCGTCTTGTTTTCGCTCTCGCTGCCTGTTACGCTGTATAGAAATCGTTATATTACGCCAATTATCATAACCAAACTCTCGCTGGGTGGGCCCTAACTTCCGTTTTTGTGATCATATCCTTTCATCGTAACGATCCTTCTGCGAAAATTAACCCTTCATTTCACATCGAATTAATCATTTTCTTCGAATCGGCAGTTATAGTGAAAGATAAAATCGAATTAAAATTTATGTTATTTGCCTTTTTTTAGTTTCTTATTTCTCATTCAATCGGCGATTGTTAAAAATATTATAAAACATTTTAAGATATGTTCAAAGTATGGCAAATGTTTAAAAAAGTAATTTTACATTTTTAATAGCCATGATTTGTATGCATGAGATTTTTTTGTTAATTTGGTAATTATTGCGAAGTGGGGCTTCAGAGCCAGAGGGGGGGGGAACATTTTTATTGCGAGTAAATGATAAAGGGGTATTAGAATAGTGATATTGGAGTGGGGTAAGATGATTTGCAATTAAAAATAACAATTTTGACCGTTGGTAAATTTATAGAAAACGACCCCAGAGAGGGGGGGGATTATAGTTTTTGACCTCCTGAGGGTAATAATCGCGGCAGTCACTCCCTCCCCCACACACACAACTCGCCCTAAACCCAACGGAATCCCAAAACCGATTCAAATTTCTCATTTAATGTAGGTAGGCCCCGGTAGGGGGCATCGCCCTTGGACCCGTCCGACGCTTCACGCCTGAATACCACCAAGGGTTACACGGGGGTGGGGGGGACCTCGGTACTTGGGGCTGTTACCTTTCTAGCTCTTTTACCTCTGTCTGATATTATTATTAGAACCATTTTCCATTGGATCTTCCCCGCGCTTACTGTTATTTTTAAAGTATTAAATAAATGATTTTTATTACTTTCAATGAGCTTTCCCCGGTGTAGTATTACTATCTAGACCTTCCTTCAAGGAATTGATGCGGGATGAATGTTCCCCCTCCTCTCTGGCTCTGAAGCCCCACATCGCAATTATTACCGTTATTCTCTATTGAAACAAGAGCAACGGCGAACTAACCTTGAGCTTACCCTGCACACCCTATTCGGGTTTTTACAGCTTTTTATGCCTTTCATTGCCTTCATTTTCGTGCCCATACGTATGCCATTATATTCGGCCTTTACTAAGTATTTCGAAGTTGTCGCATCCCGAAAGCTCCAGAAAAAGCCACCTCCAGCTCAGCGTTGACCGGTCAGTCGGTGCGAGCTAAGCGGTCACCCATCCAAGTATTGGTCGTGCCCAATGTCGCTTAACTTGTGGGTCCGCCGAAACTCGGCACCGACCACGCGTCCACTACTGGGCTATTGAGCAACGGTTAACTATTTTTTTCCAAGCAAAATTCTTTTTTAATGTATTTGTAGAAAAACGTCACTTGAACATAATATAGTCTCTGTTTCGTTTCGTATCGTTTCGTGACGGTCGTCGTCAGATTCTCATATATTTCGACTTTATTCTGATGCACTTCCATGAAGGTTAGTTGGTCATTGACGATTTTCACGTCGATTGTAGTGACCTTATATTATCTTCATGCTTCGCGATCGTATCTGGTTTCCTCAACAGCAATCACAACCCTCAAAGTTACTAAATTTCGTAAGTCTTGGATTTCTCTCTGAAAATCGAATAATTAAACTTGAACAAATTACAGTCCATATATTCCTTATAGTATTTTCCTTTCGATCCCAAGAATTTGCCTCTGGGGTTCAATTCTATAACATGAATTGAATAGATGAAGCACATGCAGCGAATGATCGTCGTAACGTATGTGTTTTACAAGACGGTATACTAAAGGTCGGTGGACGATTTCGTATATCGTAAGATGGAACAGGAGCTCGAGTAAACAGATCAGCAATATAATGTGGAACTTCATTATGCAATAATTTATAAATCATAATGCCCATGAAATACTCCCTCTTCCTTGCAACCGGGAGCCAAGAGGAGCGCTCGTCTATAGGGAGTAATATGAGCGATCTTGCGCAGATTGAAAATGAAACGAATACATCTATTTACAAGTCTCTCTAGAATTTGGTTTTGTTCACCGGTAAGATCATAATAGACTAAACAGCAATAATCTTTTGTCAATAAAATCAATAGTCTTTTGCTCGTTCTCGAACTGTCCTTGATAGAGTGAGCAATATTTTCAAGGAAACAATATAGTTAATGAATTTTCAATTGCTTTTTTGAATCCAGGTGATGCCGTCTGAGTCGTCGAACTCGGCCCCGTTGTCGGTGTGGCTGATTTTCTTCGCAGTTTGCTCAAGATCGGTCTGCTCGGCGGATTCATATGGAACTTTGTGCAAATCGGGCCAGGAATACTGGTCGACGGAAAAAGCTTCGTGTGCACCGTGTACGCGATGTGCCCCGGAATTCACGCTGAGCCCGTGTGCGATCCACAAAGATGCGATCTGCGGTCCGCTCTCTGCCCTCGAGCTCGATTGGCCCTTCCTCTCGACGAGAAGAAAATCGGATCAGCAGGATCCGGCCAATGTTCTCTTGCCTTTCCCCGAAGAACCGTCACGTGACTCATCTCCGACGTCCAAGGACGATGCAATTCATGATCCGGATCTTGACCTAGCGCGGGATCTTCACGATGATTCGGTACAATTTCCTTTCCTCGAGCAGGTATTTTTCGTTTATTTGTTATTCGTATCGCTGCGTCGTTAAAAATAATTGCTTTATCATTTAAAAATTAGAATATTAGAATTTAAAATTAGCAAATTAGAATATGTGCATTATTGATTTATAATTTATATGTAATATGAAGAGTAAAAAATTGATCATTATCAGCATCTTACATAAACGTTTCTCATGGTCAATGGTCAAAAAGTTTTTGCAATTAAGGGGTTTCGGTATAGTTAGCAGAAAACTCAAGAAATGACCATGCACATAAAGCAGATAGGAAATCGAAAAATGATCAGAATTGAATACTAAATGGAATCAATATTATTAAATAAGCGAATATAAACTCCCAAAAAATATTCGTCTACGTAGATATTGAGTTATTAAAAAAAAAATTCTGTTCTTATGCATGGAGAGTATAGCTATATTCATAGAAAAAGGACAATTTACTCTTTCGATAACTCGATAACTATGTAGATGAAAATTAAAAAAAAATCATGTTCATTACGTATTTTATGTTAAAGAACATCCTAATAAAATTTTTCATATTACATGCATTGAAAATGCGAGTTTCAATGGTTGCTGAGTCGACCGAAACTAGTCGATTTCATTATCAACTTCTGATCATAGTCGCTTCTGTACCGAAATACTTTAAGAGCAATCACAAACACGTGACCACCTAGATTTCGTAAATTACAGATTTATGAATTAATAAATGAATTGTCATCAAAAATTGGACCATATCGCCATTCTTTGGATCGAAAAGAATGTATCACCGCTTTTTTTTAACTGAATTTTGCAATATTGAGGGAGAAATCCGTAGAGAAAAAATTTCACTTGTACTAACCCCTTGTGTTTTTTCTCTGCGGATTTCTACTGTTTTTGTTTGTATTAAGAGACGCGGTAGCGGCTCGACGCCAAGTATGGAAGAAAAAGAGAAATAGTATTTACTAAAAATGTTATTTTATTGCAATTTTTATTCCAATTTATTTGCAATTAAAGTTAAATTGGCCGAACTGATTCCGGATTCAGATTCGACGCGCGAAACGCAGAGATCGATCGGCTGCGTCTAGTACTGACCACTTTTTTTGTATAAAGGTGTTATTATTGATCATAAATTTCACCAAATTTCAATTAATTAGATTTGAAATAAATTTATATATCATAAAATGTTTTTACGAAAATAGGGGAGGGTGGCGCACGACGGCCCCCCTCAAAAATTTGTTCAAAAAAAAATTTTTTTTTCGGTCAAATAATGTGTAATATGATGTGATTACATCGTATTACACATAATTTGACCACAAAAAAATTGGGTGGAAAAAAATTTTTTTTTCGGTCAAATCATGTGTAATATGTCATCACATCAAAAAAAATTTTTTTGGTGACAAAAAATGATGCCAGTCCTCGCTTCGCTCGGGCAGATAACTTTCGCTCTGGTCTAAAATCATTTTGTTTCACCCCTAGTCACACCATATACTATTACTCGAAGCTCTTGACGATACTCAAGATTCGTAAGAATCGCAGTCTTTCCTCTATAACGTTTTGCGCAGAGAATCCCCTGATATCGATGGTAATGGTTTAAGA
>JAPYYX010001523.1:0-24475 GCA_030522605.1 Cremastinae sp. B BG-2022a | reverse complement strand
TTTCGTGCATTTATTTTTTAAAAGTTATTTCACCAGTTGCACACAAATTTAAATTCTGAAGTAATCTTGAATATTGATTTTTTCATCAATGTTCGTGTTCAACTGTGGCTCGGTTATATGACCGCGTGTAAAATCATCGATCTAAAATAATTAATATCTCAAAAACTATGTGGTAAATCTTGAAGAAATTTGGACACCGTTGTTATTTCAATGATCTTTGTATTGTCTAATTTTTTTGGATCTCAAAGTAGAAAATCGAACCATAGCCATATTACCTTAATTCGAGAAATTTTTAATATTTTGTATTTGTTAATTTTTTTATAAAAAAATTTCAATTTTATTTTCTCGAGAAAAAAAATCAAGGGAAAACAGGATATGATATAATTTAACTTCTTCCATGAAAATCGTAAGGCTGAAAAGTCGATGTTCAAGGGAGTTAAATAATGTGTGAACTTTTTCCCGGATCTTGAAAAAAGGAAGGGAAAGTCGTCGACTCACCTCTCGCACTGAGCGCTATGAAGGTCTGGGCGTGTCTTCTGACCATGAGGGAATCCCATTCCTGTGGATCAACGGGAAGTCGGCTGAGTATGTGAAGAACAAAGTCACCAGGTGTAACAGCGGACAGTTCCCACTTGAGTTTCGACACGACTAGTTGTTCCCACCTCTGCAAATTAAAATCACAAGAATTCATGAGTAAATCGCAAACGTTGAATTATTTTTCATTTTTATTCAATTATTTCGGATTTCTTTAAAATAAAAAATGGCCGATGCGCGCCTGCGAGTCGCAAGAAACACTTCTATTTTCACACAACTCGAGACTTTCAATTTCAATCCGATACTAAAATTATATATAATTATATTTATGAATTATTTACATAGAATTCATCATCGTGGAGAATTAGTATTTTAGATTTTTGGAATTTAAAACGAGAGAGAAAGTTTAGGAAAAAATGTGATCGACCGTTGATAAAACAGATCTCACGTAAAACGACGAGTCAGAGGTTCCACATCGTCGAGTCTCTCTTTGTTTCATTCAACGCAACTTTTTCTTTCCCCCCGTTCTTTTTTTACGCACTATTCCGTATACTCCGTACTCTTACTATAAAGTTGTACGTATTTACTACATACACGCGATGTACGAGCTGATGCGATGGTATACATAATTATACGGAAGTCAGGCAATCCTCATTTTTGAGAGCAACACTCGACGAAATTACATACGAGTGCTGCTGAAAAAAAAACTGAGTTGTAATCTCGAGTAAGATCGTAGTAAAATTCGTAACGGCTTTGACCATTAAAAGTTGTAGAAAAAAATGTATTTTCTGGGGCGTGAACGATAATGGGTACAAATTGTTTGATCGAAAATCGATTTATCGCGAAAAAGGGTCAAAGAGAAATCGGAAGCTAGGAAGGGGTAAAACGAGCGGAGGGGATAATGGACGGTTGGAAAAATCTTGACAATTCTCGGTGCCCGAGAGCGAAGTGTGTCATTCGTGTCAAAAATGGACTGTATCACTGAATAAAGTGAAAAAATAAAATAAAATCAATTAAAATGAAAAACGATTTATTCCAGAAAACAATAAAAGTGAAGGATCCGAGCGTAGCTGGCAACAAAAAAGATTCCATCGCCCTCTGTCCGGCGAGCGCGCATTCCTTTCGCTTTGCAAAGATGAGCGTCCCTTTGTGAACTCTTCTGTGAATTTATCGTAAACTCGAAATTTCGTCTTGACGCGATTTTTGGAATTTTCTTTGAGATTAGAAAATATAATAAACTTGAATGAGCTATCGAAATTACGTAATGATTTGATTACTTTATTATTTTATAATTGCATAAAATTTACTTCGCAATGAAAATTTAATAACCTCTAAATTTTATTACACCAGAAGTTACACTTGTTTACATTGTTACAGTTGTGTTTTTGTATCGAAACAAATTCGTTAATTTTGTCGAATGACAAGTGAGGTTAGGTTCGTCCATTGACGGTCCTCGCGTTGAGTGATAAAGACGAATATTTTTTGTCTTTGTATCGTTTTGGATATTCAGGATTATTCTTGATCTCGAAATTGAATTGAAAAAGATTAATACGATGTGGAAGGCCTCGTGGATCGACTCAGCATGAGACAGGACTCGGCGCACAAGGGTACGCGTCGAGTGAAAAAAAAATAGTGGGGGAAGTCGAGAAGCGAGAGCCCATGCGAAAATTGGATGTTCGCTGCGCCATCGCGTGGCCTAACGCCGGACTCAAGGCAGGGCCGAAAATTTTCACGAAATCTGCAATATGCGCCTCGGGAGTCAGAAAAGACACTTGTTTGCTCTTCTCCGGCCAGCATGTGCGACACGGGTTGGCAATGCGGATTGAAATTTTCCACGAAATTTACCTTTTTCCGGAACATCTGGCCTACGCCAAAGGAAATCGCTCTTTTGCCTTTTTTTGTCGAGAAAATATGAGGATTAGGATGAACTCGGGAGAAAGGAAGTTAGGAAACGCTTTGAAAAAAGCAAATGTATCGTATTCATAACAAAAATAATGGAATAGAAAAAAAGTATAAAGAAATGGCGGCTAAATCGTCTAAATTTTTCTATAAACTTTTTTTACACGCTTCTGGACTAATCCTTCGCCTTCCTTATTGCTCTTCGAGCATCTTTCTTTCTCCGATACACGGGAACCATCTGCCGGCGAATTGTAAACGTGACGAAGAGTCAGAGGCGTACCGAAGGAAGAAAAAAACTTCACCCTGCGTCATATTTGTCAATTTTCTTTTATTTACCGGAAGTTGACACAAAAGCGAAAATTAATCACCAAATAGAAAAATTATTCGTTTAAAAAAAAAAAATTAACATTCTTGAATCTCTTGACATTTTTTTTATAATATCCACGATATTTTTAAAATGCTTTGACAAGTGTCAATTCAATGTCAAGGAAAGTTTTTATTTTTCTTTCTACGCAACATTTCCCCCATTCCGTCCGTGTATCCGAAAATAATTCTTCAACAAAATATTCCGCACGAAAAATAACTTATTCGACCACGACCCTGGAGCACGCTTTTCAATTCGGTGTTGGAAAAGAAATTTGTTCTTTTTTTTTTAATACGTCACATCCGCGTTCGGCCATCGTGTTCGAAAAAAAAAAGAAAAATGGAGGAGCAGGAAGGCTACGAGCGTACGTACTGCGAAATTCTGTTAGTCCTCATTTAGAAATATTAGAAACTATTCACGTTCTTTGTACACGTACGAATACGGACTAGCCCGGGCTGCGTGTTTGCGTGCGCGTGGTTTAGGCATAGGTTAGAAGAGTTTTTGTTGATGGCCTTCACTCGGTCACCGCCCCTACCCATTGCCAACGAATCTACTAGTATCTTCTCTCTATTCTCTCTCTCTCTCTTCCTCTATCTCGTTGACTTTCAGCACAGCAGCAATAAGAAACGCACGAAAAAATAAAGAATCGTTCAGCGACTACGTTCTACTCTAAAAAAAATGCCCGTGGAAACAGAGAAACAAAAAACTGTGGGAAAAAATAGCTACTTCGAATCCGTTATAAATTAAGAATTTATGCGCAGTTGAGAAAATTAAAAATAAATTCGTTTTTGTTTTATAATCGAATTCATGTCAAATGAGTCGAATAAAAAAAATTTAAGCGTTAAATTATGATATTCGGTTGTGAAATTTTTTTTATACTTTAGATTAAATGCACACATGCGTGTCGAGTACTGACAAATTTTGACATTGGCTAGATTTCGTAATGGCTATAAATGGAGCAACGAAAATGTGTACAAGTACGTGTTTATGTGTGTGAGCTTGCATGTGTAATTTTACGATATCAGAGAGAGCGATCGACCCCGTGGATTAGCAGCTGTTCTGCGGCAAACTCGAAACTTTGTATAAACATGATGTAGACGAAATAAAATCTTTCGCGTGACTCTAGAAATTCGGGATTATCGATACATGTCGATTATTACGAAAAAGAGGGAGAAAGCGAAGCAATGCGTTTTTGCAATAAATGTTTATTACGAAAAATGAAACATTAATTTATATATTTTTTATTAAAATTTGATTATTTATTATTGTTGTTGCAATAAATGTTTACTTTTATTACGAAAAATGAAGCATTAATTTATATTTTTTAGTTAACATTTGATTATTAATTTTTGTTGTTGGTGGTCTCAAAAGTTGATTAAACTCTCAATTATATTGGATTGTAATTATCAAAATATTTGTTGTGCTTTTTATTATTTCTTCTATTAATTTTTTTATTTGTAAATTGTATTGAAAAATACTAAAATGTTTTAAATATTTGTTTAATGTTCCAACGATTATATCAAACCCCATAGTGTGACTGAAAAATCGTTTGTTTTTTATCTTTACAAAATCTTGTGTCAAAAAATTCCCTAGCGTAATTTTCACAATTACGATTACATTTTTAAAAAATTTTTAAAATAAAAAAATCTTGTAGAGACATTTGTCATTTTTTGTCAAAAGAGGACAATCTCAGAATGCACAAATGGAAAATTACATATTTCGGAAAAAATTCGAGGAATTATTTTAGAAGAAAAATATAAATATTTTAAAATAATTTTTTAAATAAAAAATGTAATAATGAAATTTTTTATTTTTTCAAGAGAAGACGTAAAACACAAATGCAAATGTCAAACAACTTTGAAGAAACAACAGAACGTAAAGGGGCGGAGAAAAAAATGGATGGATGCTCCCGAAGATTATTTCTTTTCGATGGAGCCTCTTAATTGCCGTGCACATCTGAGATGACCACGTGACCACGGACGTAAAGACAGCAGGTGGAAAGCGAGGACTTTTCTTCCCTCATCTGCCTCTTACCCTTATAACTTTTTCCTTTTTTTACCCTCATTTTAAACCCTTTTATTCGAAATGAGAATGATGGCTCGTGCCTCAGATCGCATCGGATAATCCACCAGATATATTGAATCGTCTTCACTAATTGCACGGGCAGATGGCTCTCTGCTTCTGTTTTTTTCTTTCGTTCTTTTCTTTATTATCCTCTCGCTCCTCCGTGTCGCGTTGTCACGATTTTTATTTTACCTCTCCATGCACTTTTAAGACGAACCCGCGTTTCCATATTTGGTAAAATTAAAAAAGGGATGCGGGTCTCGTAACTCCAGGTATAAAAAAAAATTAACGAGTAGCTCAAAGTAGACGAAAAAAAAAAACAACTCGGGGCACGCGCTGCGTCTGCATTCATCGAGGAAAACACCTGCAACTTCGATATTTTCTTATTCTTATTTCTCTTTCTTCTTTCCTTTCTTCTCTCTCCTCCAGTCGTATATTTGTCTCTCCCTATTGTAAAGCTAAAAATTGAAATTATTTCTCGATCGAAGCGACACGAAAAATCCGACATAATTCAAAATTTCGAGTCATTCTTTTTTTTTCACCATTTGGCACGTGTTTTCCCGATGATCCTGACAGATTTTTTCGAAAAATACACACGCGAGGGGCACAATTCTGAATATACAATTGAGGATCATTGCCAACTGTTGCACCTTTGCCTCCCCTTTTTTTTCGCCGTTCCACCCCCGACTCGACTTGACCCTATTTTTCCTTCTCATCTGTTATTTCCTTCCTCTTTTTTTTTTCAAGAGAGATTTCACCTTTTCGTCTCTCGTTTTTTGCCGGAGGAAGCGAGAGGACGAATCGAGCATTGTCGAGAGAAAATTTGAAAGGGATCGCGAGATGGGACACGCTGAATTTCGAGGGAGAGACGAGCCATAGCAGCTGTTGCATCGAAACGCCGGCAATGCGAAGTGCACGCGGCCCGGTGTGCCTGCACCTTCCCTCTACCCCCTCCTAAGCCGTCCTGCGGCTGCGCTCACCACCTTCCGTCTTCCTCCATCTCGTTCCTTCCACAACACCTGGCTCTCACCTGCTTCTCCATCTCACCTTGTGCCTCGAAAATTTTCTTCCCTGCCTGATGAGTACTTTTTCTCTCGATTCCCTCGGATTTGGGTACGGAGCTCGAAGATGAAATTACGATTTTCATTCTCTCGGTATCGAGACCTTTTACATATTTTTTATATTTTTTTAAAAAGAATTTTCGACTTTGTTTAGACTTATTTTCGAATTTTTTCAGTTTTGTAATATTTATTTATTGTTTATTTTGTTAAATTTTGTTTGTTTAATGATGATTAATTTTGTTTTATTTAGTTTATATCAAATTATGAGATGATTTGGAAATTACGATTTTCATTATCTCGGTATCGAGACATTTTACATATTTAAATTTTTTTAAATGAATTTTCGACTTTGTTTAGACTTAATTTCGAATTTTTTCAGTTTTTTAATATTTATTTATTGTTTATTTTGTTAAATTTTTTTTGTTTAATGATGATTAATTTTGTTTTATTTAGTTTATATCAAATTATGATAATCATTTTTTCAGAGTTAATAATTTTCATGCTTTAGTCGAAAAATCTCAAAAATGATAAAAATATTCTATATTCCGTTTCTAATTGATTATAATAATTACGATGAAATACTGATGATCTGTGTGATTCAAAAAATTCGGAATGCACGATAATAGGTGTAAAGGGAACGAAATTATTGCAAAGGTGCACAAAAATGCAACCATGCTCGAATTTGCTCACAGCCGACACAACCCGGAAGTTAATTCAAGTTTGCAAAAAAAAAAGATTTGCCCTTCGAAAATTTCAAAGCCAACTCGTGCACCTGCTCGAATTTTTTAATCACAGATTTTTTTAATTCCTCGTACTTTCAATTTTTTTACTTTATTTTTGGGCTACTTTGGGTTCAACAAACGGGCAAACATTTCTACACAATTTCCTTCTTTCTCCGTGACTCTTTGTTATTTTTTTATCTTGTGTAAGTTTCAGGTTTATTATTGCGTAGAGTATTAAATAATACGGTGAAGCGCCGTAATCAGTTTTTGTTATCTATTTAGACTCGAATTCTTTCGTTTCTGATGTCTCCGTCCAATTTCTTTATTGCTCACTTTTCTTTGATAAAAAAATGTATCCCCCGTTTTTCAATTGAATTATATTTACAAATGTGATGCGATTGAAAAATTTAATACTTTTTTTTTAAGATTTATTGTTTCAAGTGAATAAAGAATGAGTTGTAAAAACTTACCCAGAGATCGTCGAATGTGATGGAATTGTCGGTATAAAAGACGAGCTTTTCTGCTGTTAGTGGATCAGGTTCACGAAGTTTCGACGCCAGCAAAAGACAAGCCGTTCCGAGTAACTGAAGCTGCGACTTTCTTATCGGGCAGATCGATAAAAATCTGTCGAGATAATTCATTGAGAGTGGAAACACTTCGTCCTGACATTTTCTTTCCTCGCATACCTGGAACAAATAAAATAAAAAATTTAATAAAATACCAAAATTTAAACAAACACAAAAAAAATATTTTACTAATAATTTTTTATATTTTCATGAGTTTTATAATTTATAATTTATAAACAGAATATTCAATACTTTTTGCAAGTCTGAGAAAATTGTTCAATCCTTTATTTTAGGATCTCGTAAAAAATTTCGGAGAGAAATTTTTATTATCAAAATTTGAATAAAAGATGAAGAAAAAATATTTCTGCGCGAGAGAGAAAAAAAGCTGAAAAACACGTGTGCAAAAAACACGCAATTTACAATTTTTTCGGTCAAAACCGTACGGATGGTACGCGTCGAAATTTCATTTTTATTTTTTTTCTCTTCGGTTAACAAACCGTACGGAATTTTCTCGTTACAGGAGCAATTTGCCAGGATTATTTCAGAGTTAACCGGGTTATATTGACGATAGTAAATTTTAAGACTCGCTGGAGGATCAACGAGTCTCTCGACCTTGGCGTTTAGTGGCAGAAGCTTTACCGGAGCGGCTTTTTGAAAAAAAATCGTGACTGCTTCGTACACTCCGGGATGAAATTCAAAATCAAAATTACCGGCGCGCCTGCGTATTTTTCTTGGCGAAATTTTTTAAAAGAATTCGGTCCTCGTCCTCGAAAAATTAAAAGCGAGACGGACGAGAGAGAGAATAAAAGGATCGCCGGTAACGAAAGATCGAGTATACTCCAACGATCATACAAGAGGATGGAGAAAAGATTGAGGGAGGATGCCAAATTATATACGAGTCGTTCCATGTAAAATCGAACTTTTATAAAATTATTAATTTACGATTATTTTTTAAAAATATTTTGCATTTGAATTATTTTGTTTGTATTATAAAATGTTTATTATTATTATTTATAACAAAAAACGTAAATTTTCTTTTTTGTACGATTTTTCTATTAAAGAAAAAATGTTGAAAAATTCATTTGATTCGAATTCTGTCGATGAATTATGAGAAGGAATTTGAATTATGTAAAAATTTGTCTTTTTTCTCTTTTGTATTGAGAATTTTCGTTGTTTTCGAAACGACGCCGAGTTCAGGGCCAGGTCAGTTTGGTATAAAAGGCATTAAACAGAGGCTCATGCCCGTAATGGCACAAAGTAAAGGAAGTCGAAACCTGCAATAAATCGTTGTACCTTGAACGAAATGTACAAAAGGGTACGATGCGGTTTTCCCCTTTCTCCCGGCTATTTTCATTCTCTTTGCGAGACGTTCACACCCGCGTTGAAAAAACGATACAAAACGAAAATAAAATAAAAGGAACGAAAGAATCGCTGGCAAACACAATCGAGTCGGAACATCGAACATTAAACAAATCGCGCGTAAATGAATTCCAGAAGTGTTGTCCTTACATGCACGTATTACCGTTCCTTCATTTTTTTTTCTTCTTTCTTACAAGTTTCAAACATTTCAATTTAATTTGACTAACATTTTTACTCGGAATTTTCTCAATAAATTAAGTTTTATCGTTTTTCCTCTCTAATATTATTATTTATATATTAATTGTGTCATTACTAATTTACTTAGAAATTTTAAAAGTCACACATTTTAGATAAAAAATTTTTTAGGCAAAAGTGTACTCATCATGACTTAATCTTTCCTCCAAAACATCAAAATTAGTCATTTGTTATATTATCGCTTTCAAACGAAAATTCAAATTTCCCTGAACTGTCGAGAAACGTAGTACTAAAAAATAACAACAATATTCTTCGTGATAAAAATGTTCCAAAAATAAAAAAATTACTCAATAAATTAAGTTTTATCGTTTTTCTTCTCTTATTTTATTATTGTTTATATATTAATTGTGTCATTACTAACATTATTTAGAAATTTTTTAAGTCACACATTTTAGAAAAAAAAATTTATAGGCAAAAGTGTACACATCATGACTTATAATTTTCCTCCAAAACTTTAAAATTAGTCATCTGCTATTATCTCTTTCAACCGAAAATTTAATTTTCCCTGAACCGTCGAGAAACGTAGCACTCAAACAAAAATAACGACAATACTCTTCGATGATGAAAGGGTGATAAAAATTTTCAAAAAAAAAAAAAAATTTCATACTTTGTAAAAAAAAGGTGTCTGACAGATGGATGAAAATTTCCAGTCATCAAATTATTTCGTAATTATCAAAAAAATTTCTTTAAAATCGAACTGGAGAAAAAAAAATAATGGAAAAGAAAATATCGATCGTGACCGTATTTTTTGGATGAGTGATAAAGAAGATAAAAAACATTGAGTGCGTCTGTGTGAAAAAATAATGAACGTAAATATACGTATTGAATAGTGTATAGACTCGCATTATTGCAGGACGAAGTGTGTCTAGGGTGATCGCGAAATAATGAAGGGGTGGTTAATGAGCGTGACCAACCGAGCCACCTTGCTTTTCACTTCTCGATGCACTCCACACACGGAGCATGTACTTGCGCTCCGCTATCAATGTATTTCATTTATAGCCGTACGTGCACTGTGTCGGCGATGCACACAATCTCTCACACCCTTGGCAATTATCTCCTCGGATGAAAAAAAAGAAGAGGGAAAAAAAATACAAGCTGGTCGCCAATTAGCAATGCCTGGAGTATTTTGTGCCGGCACTTATCCCTGTAGACCAGAGGGAGAATTCATATACATTTTATCACGAGGCTAAATTCGATCTTAGGAGCGAGCGCAAAATAGGATCGAAGATCGCGGCGAGGAAATGCTTTTTGAAAAAATATTTTTTTTTTGGTTTGCATAAATTTGTATGGATTCCGACATCGTTTGCCACTCGATGATGGATTTTCTAAATTTTTAACGTTTTTCTGATAACTCGATAAATATTTAGTTTATGTTTATATTGAGTACTCTTTAGTATTATGGTTGTAATTATAATTGGTGGGATTAGAAAATTAAAATTAATTTTTAGTATATTTTTACACGCTTTATTTAATGTCGAACTGTCAATTTGACAGCTGACGATTTTTTCATAATATGTTTTATATAGACGAAATTTGTTAACATTTTAAATGTTAATACAAATTATTTTTCAAATTAGAAAAGTTCAAGTTTTTTCAATTTTTTGAAAAGTGTAAATTTCATCACGTTTAGTAAAAAAAATGTTAAAGGTCGTTAATCAGTCTGTCGATCACGTTCAAAGTCAGAGAGCGATAAGAGTCGAGGAGGAATTGAAGGTAAAGTCTTCAACAAAAGTGATGTTTTAAAGGAAAGTTTGTTCATAAATAAGTTATAATTTTTTATGCTTTGAAAATGATTGAAGATATTTGATTAATTGTTAAAAAAAAATCATCTAAATATTTATTAATAACTCTACAAAATTTATAATTAGAATTGTTTAAAAAATCAAAAATAATATAGTTTACGGAAACTTTTTAAATTATTTAATTATTGTTACAAGAATTTATACGTTAAATGAATAGGAAAAGAAATAATAAATAAATAGGACAAATAAAAAAAAATCGCCGTTCGACAGGATTTAAAAAAATGGGATCGATCTGACCTGACTTCACGAATCTACGTATCGCGTCTCGAAGACTTTATTGGTTTAAATTCTTGATACTACCGAGCCAGTGAAACATATTCCCGTTTCGTTTCGAACGTTGACGAAACTTCGCAAATATTCGGTTCTTTAACACGGAGAAAAAAAATCCGAAAAATTTCACCAACATTAAAACCGATAAGCAATATTTATCAACAATTTGTATAAATATATATACATATAATATTATAAGAATATATTTATCTATTTTTGTTTAAAATATTAGAAAAATTTATCATCGAAAATTTAAATGTCACATTTATTACAATATTTATTAATGTGTTCTTATCAGTCCTGATAAATGTTACGTCGGTAAAAATGTATTTTTAATCGAATTGTTTAATCGTTCTCTTTTTCCTCAACTTACTTTTCGTTATCTCGTATCTTACGTAAAATATTTCGGGCTCGCCGAGCGGTATAAGCGATATTTAAAATACTCGAGAGTCACGCGAATATGCTGGGAGCCCAATGTAATCGTATACAGTAATATGCATCGCTGATGGAATATCAATGATATCAGACCTGAAGTGTAATCAGCTTCGAGACAGCTGATGATATGAGCCGGCCCGAATCGAGTTGGGTGGGGGGGCCGAGAGCACATGTGCGGAATGTGACTTTTTATTCAAGTTATCAAGAACGGATTAGAGATTTTTCGTAATTTCGAAAAATTCAAAATTGTTAGCATTTTTATTTTTGCGTATTATTTATTACTTGTATGCATGAATTGTAGAAAAATATTTTGCGGGAGTTGAAAAAAATGAAATAATTTTAATTATGAAAAAATAAACATAAGACATTAAAAGTAAAGCGATGCTATTAAAATGTTAATTTCTGTATTCGAAACAATTTTCCAGGTTTACTTATGCGAGTAATAAAACAAGCACTGCAGATACGGAGTGATCTTAATGAGGTAAAAATGAAGAATTTTTCGAGAATAATGTCGGTGCTGGGTCTGAGCGCAGTCTGGCAGCGTGGGCAGTCACTACTTTCGCATCTTCCTCGCATAATCTTTTTTTCCTCGTGGCTGCCATATTGAATTTTACGAAATTATTATTTTAGGAAGAATGAGAAAGATTCTGAAAATAGAATCGAGCAGAGGATCGATTTTTTGAATATTCCCTTTGGGCGATCGGATACCGTTGAAGGATTTTGAAAAAAAAAACAAGAAAAAAATAAATAACGTACGAGGAGTCGCGAGTATTGCCATCTCGAGGGGAACGAGGAATTTAAACCGGCGAGTAATCTCCCGAGGACTTTGCTGACTCGTCAAACCTCGTTTTACATTCCACAGTTACGCAAATGCGCGAATAAACCGACATCTATTTCAGTCTTTATTATTTATTTATATTCTTCCCATTTTAATAAACAAATTTTAAACAATTAACTTTTTCTAAAATCAGAAACAAACTAATACTATTATACAAAGTAAACAAATTTTAATTAAAATTACAGCAATATTGTAAAAAAAATGGCAAAAAATGTTTATATCGAGATATCTTAGACAAAAAATTGAACTCAAAAAAAAAATTCAAATGACATTTCGTTCCAAACAAAGGTAGCAATGGAATTTGCAAAATGGGAGAGAATTAAAAAAAATTATTGGACGGACACGTGGACCGGAAGACGTGGCCGAAAGTAAAGAAGTGAAAGAGACAGAGAAAGATTAAAAAAGAAAAGAGAGAAAGAAGCTCACCTCCAACATCCATTCGGCGACGATTTTGCGCATGAGCGGCGATATGTCTCTCTGTACGCATTCAAAATAAGAGCTGCTCGGTGCGTACCTTTCCTCGGTCTTGAGCAAATTTTGTAGGACCCTCTCGTCATGGAGGAGAGCAGGATCGGAATAAGCTCGACACTCGTTGCTCTCGGTCGTTTCGCAACACAAAAGATCCATGATAAAGCGACGTCGTGCGTCTCTCCTTTTTTATTATTTTTTTATTTCGTTGATCGTAGGAAGAGCGAAGAAGGCAGAGAGTGCGCGAGTCCGAGCGATTCGAACACCGGAAGTAACGAGGTTGCGCGCTGTCTCTTCCGCTTCTTCTCTCGCACCACGTGGCTAAGGTCAAAGATTGCAAAGACGGTTCGCACAAAAAAAAGAGAACAAACTTTCACTCTCCTTTTTTTTTTCTTCTTCACTTCGTATTACAAACTTTACGTTGTCGAAACACTTTAATTCCTTTACTTTATTCTTGTTTAAAATATTTTTTTCTTCTTTCGCTTTCGGTGAATCACGAGCACTCGACACTTTTTCTGTTTCTCACAAATTCGGAACCTCTTCGACGATCGTAACAAAACAACACGAAGACGATCGTTGACCTCGCTGCGATTATCCGTTTCTTATTTTCTTTTCTCGCTGTCGTGCCTCGTTTCTGTTCTTTTTGTTTGATAAATTATCTTTCGGTATTACGTCTGACGAGTGTAAAAATAAAGGTGGAATAATTTCGGGGAAACGGGTAAAGTTCTTGACTCGCGTTGCCCACAAACACTTTTTTTTACCCTCGTACACGTCCTCGGAAACGTTTTTCTTCGAATTCACCTCTTTTTCGCTCGTTTCCAGACGATATTATTATTCGCTCGATGCAATTAATTTAAAATCACTAGATAAAAATAAATTAGACCTCGTACTTGTCTATTATTTTCTCACTCGGTTCTATTCACCGCTTCCTTCGATCATAAGAATAAATAAGCGTAATAAATTTTGGATCCTTTGGAGCGTTGCGATTATTGGGGATATTATAATTATTATTAATATTTATCGTTTACGTAAAAAATGCGCTTTCGTATCGAGAGTTATTTCGATTATTCGTAAGGATTATTAAAACTCGCAAGTTATTCTTTTTTCGTAATTATCGTATTTGAAGTTTCGTTGTGCTTGTTTGTTTAAATACGTAAAATTGCGCGACTTGGTTATCTTCGTGAATCACGTTTCAGTCAGTGTCCGTGTCGGAGAGGAGAGAAGAAGAAGAAGCAAAAAAAAAATGTTCCTCGTCGTTGGAGATTCTTGCTGCGCGGCAGAACCTTTTCACTTTCTCACGATCCGACACTGGCGGCTTACCAGGTCAGAATGCCGATACTCGTTTCTTCCTTCTTTCTTTTCTCGACTCGTCTCTTGGCTCAGCACGATTGGCCAAAGCAGACTGACGGCCACCAGAGTTTAACGTGTCGGGCAACAATGCCAAAATTTCAATCCTCCCGGTCGTTCTCGAGCCACGGAGTGTAAGACACAAGAATTTCTTCCGTCCCGCGACTCGCCATTCGGCGACCGTCCCCACCACTACCGATTCGATTCTCCCACCACGGAGGCGCTTACTCCCACCACAGGGGCGCTCTCCCCACTCCTATATCGGCGCCAGAGCGAAATTTTGCCACGTGAAGTCCCCTTGCTCGCGCCGCCGATGCCGCCACGAACGCTGTCTCGGAATGCTGGCAAATATGTAGCTACTTACGTACAGTCTCGTCGTCGTTGCTCTCTCTCTTTCTCTCTCGACTTCGGCAATTCTCGGGGCGCCGGTTCCCCCACTACCGATACTCAGCCGAGAATCCTCGGATGACCGAGGACCGGCGAGAGGGGAAACTACACTCGTACAGTCACACGTGACTGGTCCAGTAAATCCCTCTCTTGGTGAGACACGATGCTTTTTCTCTCGCACGCAGTAAACTCGTCGGAGCTCTCTTCCACTTGGCGTCTCGAGGTGATCGCGGCTCGTACGTTGTATTCTTTCTCTTCTGCAAAATCTCTTCTCTTTGTTTTTCCCTCAAACGCTCTTCAAAGTTTTCATTCTGCCATCCCTATTCTTTTGTACACATTTTGTTATATTTTCGAATCCATCGGAATTCAATCTTTCAAGATCGAGCTTAGAAAGTGACAAAACATCAGAGTGATGAATTCCAAAAGAATATTTAATTCTTCTGTTACATTTTGTATTGTTTTAGGCAGTTATTGCGAAACGGCCAACGGCATTTTTTTTTGCTTCGTTTTTTTGGGGAACAGAAAAAAGGGGAACGGAAACACGAGTACGAGCGTACTCTCGGGAGTGGCGAGACGCTCACGAGAGTGCGCCACTGTACGCGCGGAGGCCGTGAATTTGACAAAGTGCAAAGTATTCCAGAATTCGAGGAAACGCTTCGGAGCGAGCGTAGTGTTGAGAAACGAAGCCGGGTGGGGTGGGGGGGGGGGGGGGGAGCAGAGAAGAATGAAAAATGGTTTTACTCGGTTCCCCTGGACACTCGAGCCATCTCTCGAGTTTTTCTGTAAACACGAGAATGGCCACGGGGAGAGGGTGTTTTCACGTTCTCGGAACTCCGTGAATTGCGGATTGAGTGAGAAAAGAGCGTTTCGAGTTTTCACAACCTTACGCTCGACAATGGAAGGGAAGGAAATTTTCGAGACCGAAAAGAAAAGGAACATTGCGGCAGGATTTTCGTCTTTCCTGATGCAGCATTTTTTTTCTTCTATGTATCTGTTGACACGTTCTATTCTCAAACAATCAAACTCCTTTTTTTTCCTGCTCACTCGACTACTCGGCACCTCAAAGGCGCCTCTACGAATTATGTTAATTTAGACATGTTTCTGAATCAGCAGAGAAAATTTATCGTTATAATGTTATGATTCTCAGAACAATGTCTTTCAGGAATCGATGCTGTTGATGCATCATTGTTGCATAATATTTATTGTTTTTTAATAAGAATAATTAAAGATAAAACTTTTCCATAATTTTAAAGAAAACTCGAGATTTTTACAATTACATGTTTTCAACTAGGTGGACAAGTGTATTTTATACGCAAATTGTTTCATACCAAAGAATATACATTTAAACCACAATAGTATCAAATTTCACGTTATATTAAAATATCGTATAAAAGAAGACGAATATTTTATTCTTCTTTGTTATCAAACAAAGCTTTTTCAATTTAAAACAAAAAATTTACTAAGATTGAAATTGTTTGCTTAATTATTCTAAAAAATATAAAATAGACGCCCGTTATCAAGTGATAAGAATCACCCGGAACAGGTCACTTCATTTTAAATTAAATTTAAAGTTAAAATATATGAACGCTCTACTTAAACTTTTCCAGTCACTAAATACAAAATATCCGTATCTAACAAGAGTTACATTGTGTCTTTTCTATCTTGACGTAACACCTGAATGCCCTTAATTTGTTCTTCGATACAAAAAATAGTAATACAACCTGGAGCGACAATTTTTCGCATGAGTCAGTCACCGCGGAATTCACGCCGGAGTGAGAATGCTCCTGATGCATGAGAAATTGTCTGATATATGACACGACATGAAAAAAAAAAGAAAAAAATGAAAGGAAAAGAAGAGATAGGGAGGGAAGGGAGCGATGCACCAGTAGCGTGTGTCTCGTAGTACGCAAAATACTACGACTACAGCTTGTGGTAGTAAAGCGAGTTACGTAGTAAGAGAGTGGAAGGATTCACCGGCGGTCTCGTTTTTCCCTGCCTCTTTGCCCCTCCGCTCCTCTTGGCCGCGAAACGCCCTCTACAGCGCGTGGTATAATACTTCACGCGAGGAGCCAACACCGGATGTGCATGACGTTGGACTTGAGGTAACGTCGCGTGCGATCTACGTCTCCTCGTCTCATTCCCTTAACATTAATTTCTGGCTATATGGAAAACACAATGAAGAGAGAGAAACGGTAGCGGCTAACGTCGAGTGTAACGATTTTAGCCTTGATAACAAAAAATTATGAAAAAGGCGCATCCCGGCTCGAATAAACTCGAATTACTCGCAAATACACGAGAAAATTATTCACCTGCTCATCTTGATTCTTCGTTCCTTTGTTTTATGCATGTAGACAATTTTAAGATATGAAATAAGACGTTAGTTTTCAGTTATAAACATCAGTATTGAGATTCTTGTAGAAGCCTTATATGTGGGTAGTGCCAAATGTTCGCTTACGCGAAATAAAATAGACGGACGCCACCTGTCGACCAACTATTGAACTACTCGATTTTTCACAAAAATAGAAAAACTTCATTTTCTTTTCATTTTTCTTATTTCGACTGATACTTTTTAAATTGTACCAAGTGCAATTTTAAGCAAAGACAAAATTATTTCCACAGAATTTTTTTCAATAGTAATATTTAATTAGAAGTACAATTACGATTTTCTTCAGCATTGTTATGAATATTATTCGAGCCATTTGAAATTTTTGATGAGAGGGAACGGCGAATTACCAAGTAGTGGATAAAAATCAGAACAATTCCAATCGTCCCCGCGTACAGTCGAAGGTGAAACGAGTTTGAGAGGGAGTCATGAACGTCCTTTTTTTCTCTTACGTTTTCTGTCGTATTTAATTCCACTCGAGCGTTGAGGGTGTTCTGGACACTGGTTATGTACAGTGAAAAACAACGAAATTTCTTCTTCGCTCGTATAAGTTGCTTTTTCCCCTCTTGTGTTCAGTCTCGCTAAGAAATTCCCTAGCCCTTTTGCTCTCGCCTCCGTGACACGCTTCGTGAAATCCCTTCGTACCGCTCGTTCCCTCCAAGGAAGCTATCTTCCTTTATGTACCTTGACCATCAAATATTATCCACTCTCCTACATCGTGCCCTTCAATGACGCTCCATTTAATTCTATAGTTCCGCCGACTTTTCATCCCATCAATTATTATGTTATTCGATTGATATATGAAATAAATGAATGTTTTCATGCATATAATTAATTCACAGATCAGTATTGTAATTTAAAAATTAGATAGTGTTAGTTCGAAAAAATTATTATACTGTTTGATTCATAAATGTATTTTGTTGCTCTGATCTGGATTCAGCTGAGAGCTCTTGCCCTGAAGATGCAGTCTGGAACGATTACGAAATGCCGGCACAGTCACAGAATGCAGCTCCAATTCAAAAGTTAATATATATTTTTGTT
Source organism: Cremastinae sp. B BG-2022a (assembly GCA_030522605.1). Lineage (NCBI taxonomy): Eukaryota > Metazoa > Arthropoda > Insecta > Hymenoptera > Ichneumonidae > Cremastinae sp. B BG-2022a. The sequence continues at coordinate 6,680 of JAPYYX010001523.1, read as the reverse complement.
ACAATAAGGACCGCAAAAGTCTTTATTTTAATTTAACATCTTTCATTCAGTCACATTTTTTTTAGAATTTTATCAATTTTTTACAATTTTTACTTATATACTATTTAACTTAATATTTTTTCAAGGTGCAAGACATTTGGTAACCTGTAAATTTCAATGATGAAATGGGAAAGTACTCAAAGCGTGTGCATTTCGAACATACTTTAATTCTATTCTTAACACATTTTTATTTTTTTCACCGTCTCCAAAAATTGTGAAAAAAATGTTCTCAGAAGTAGGACAAATTTTTTTTTTTCGAATTCGGTCCGCCAAATGTTTTTTCAGGGCTGCGTAATTTCAGCGATGATGAATGGCGCAGCCAGACAAATGTGAGACGTAAATTTGAAAACAAAATCACGAAGGCAATAAAAAAAGAGAGCCGCGATCGGCAAATCGTACAAAGGACTCGGTCAATTTATTTTCTCCAAAGTATTGCACGCGCTCATGCGCACTTATCGTTTTTGAAAGATTTTTATTATCGCAAATTTTCTCGGGTACGAATCGTATGGGTTGAAAGTTCTTTTTCACTTTTTTTTCGTATTTTGAATCGCCTTACGGTAAAATTCTTCTTGACAAGTTTCATGCTCTACTTTTGTTCGCGCACATTTGCGAGTCTCGCGAAAGAAAATAAAAGTTACGTTGAAAAATCACCAACGATTTTCGACCATTTTTCTCAACGACTCGGGATTAACGTCAATTTTTATTCCTGCGGACAGGTACGTTCGATTTTCGAAAGCTAAAATCGTTTTTCCCATCGCAATGCATTTTGTTCTTGTGAAATCTCTTTTTAAACGAAATTGCGAGATAAATAAATTTATTGATAAATTTTTAAATTTATGAAAATAAAAAAATACAAGAAATTGAATAAAAATGATCCATTAGAAAAAAAAACGTTTTAATTACATGACAGAATGTGTTAGGAATTCTGGTTAGATTCTGGAAGAAAAATTCGTATTAGGAATAATAAAAATTTTATTATTAAATAATTATGAAGATTTTTTTACTGCTTTATTTTTCATTGAAGATTCCTGAAATAAAAGGAAAGAAAGAAAGAATAATATTGAAAAGATTTATTCACGAATGTGAACATATGAGATAATGATATTTGAACACAAAGTATCCCATTTGATTAAGAAAAAGTAAGATTTAGGCTAACAAGATGATGATTTTCTTGAATCTTGTAGCCATATACAATTTCTCAAAAACCTTACTTTTGTGTCTGTGACTGGTTGTTTCGAGAGAAAGGTTACGTAAAAACTAGAACAGAATTAATTACAATTCGTTAGATTTTTGATTGATAAGGAATAGATTAATGATTACCTGTAAGATGATAGTTGTTGTTCACAGTTTTTGGGAAAGAAAAACAGATATTATTCGATCGTTTTTTTCTCGATTTCTTATTTGACGTTTTTTTGAGAAGAGTGAAATTAGTAGCGAAAGCTTTTGTTCTTCTTTTCTTTTTGTTTAGCTGGAGAGAATTTTCTGGAACTTTCAAAGATTGAATCGATAGATTCGAAAGATCAAAATATGAGAAAAAGGTAAAGAGAATTGACTATTTTTTTATTTATTTTTTTTTCAATTGAATTCTTTGATAAATTATAATATATTGTATTCCTTTTTTTAAACAGAATGTAAGAATAAATGAGATAATAAACTTAAAAATCGGTCTTGAATTGAAACATATTTTTATGAGTGTCAGCAATGATTTCAAGAGTGTGCAAAAATATTGAAATAAAACATTGGAACTCGCATGAAATGTTTCACGTCCATTTTTTTTTTCAAATACGATGTGCCGGGATTGCCCGAAAGGAATTTTTATCCTGGATTCGCTGTATGAGCGTGGAGAATACTCGTTACGCTTTTATAATCCTCGCTTATGGGCGCAGTCTCAAGGTCTTTGAATAAATTTTATTAAATTAATGGAAAAATAAGGAGAAAAAATGATATCGACGATTTCGTGTCTCTCGATAATTTTTTTCTGCCGCAGCTGCTTCTCTTTATGACTTCTTCAAATTTTACGATTTTTCATTATCGTGCAATCAATGATTTTTTTTTTTTCGATTCCGCTATTTCTTTTTTTTCGAAATAATTCGAATATCCGAGAGTCAACGATTCATTGATCTTTTTATTCCTTTTTACCCAATTTCAAAAAAATTCTTGAATAAATTCTCTCATTTTGTTTCTTGCAACATTTACATTGTATGAAGAATTTACATTAAAAAACTGGTCCTTCCATTCCTCACGGTGACATTCCACAATCCAAAGTATTCGCCAGGCTCGATCTCGTTCTATCAAGAACGCGAAATTTCTGCATCCTGAAAACAGACCAAGAAACGATTGAAATTTTTTCATCGTTCAAAAAATAAAAATGTAATGAAAAACAAAAAGAATGAATACTCTAAAAAGTTTGAGGGATTTCGATTGCATTTCAAAAACTTAATTTTTTAATTTTTTCTGTTCTTTTTATTATCAAAAAATTTTCTTTCTTCTGGTAAAGGTTTAAAAAAAATTTTGATAAGAAGCGAGTTTCGTTGAACAAGGAACACGTCGGTTTAACATTTCTTTGAAATCCACGTCAAACGTTACCTGCGCACACGATTGACATTTTTTCATCGTTCAAAAAATAAAAATTAAATATATAATGAAAAACAAAATACTCCACAAAGTTTGAGCGATTTCAAAAACTTAATTTTTGAATTCTTTCTGTTCTTTTTAATAACAGAAATTTTTCTTTCTTCTGATAAAGGTTTAAAAAAATTTTTTGATAAGAGGCGAGTTTCGTTGAACAAGGAACACGTCGATTTAACATTTCTATGAGCTCCACGTCAAACGTTACCTGCGCACACTGAGGCGGAAATTCCGGAAGTCTCGTTAGCAGTACTGAATAAAATTTTCTCTCATCCGAGTTCACTTCTCAATCGCTTTGTTACTTCACTGCATTTTCTTCTTCGAGTAGAGAAACACGTTCTGGCTATGAAAATTCTTTCAAATCCCTATTTCAATTCGAGAGAAAAGAAACATTTTCTAAGAGTTACAAATTGCATAAAATAATTACAAAAAAATAGCAATTTAATTTTTTCAAATCGTTCATTAAACGTATTTTTTTCATAGATATCGAAGTATATAAAAATTCAACTCGCAAAACAAAAAATTTGGAGCAGCGGAATGTAAGAGTGTCGGTAAGAACGAGGTCGAAAATTATCGATAATAAATCGAACAGCGAAAAAAAATACGAGCGATGCGGTTAACGCGAAGAAAATAAGAAAATTTCAACTACAGCGATTTGTTTCGATTTCTTTAAATCGTTCATAATGACACATAATGCACCAAGATCGTAAGACGCAAAATCATAAATTTATCTCGTGCCACTGATTTCTCGTTTCGATCTTATTTACTCTCTCCTTTCTCATTATATTCCTTGTTTTTATTTTCGTCAATTAAGATTTCTTTTGCTTAACAATCTCGTTGGATATTTAACCCGAATTTTCGTTAAACAATCCGTAACGCGATAAAAAATCGAAACAACCTTTTTTCGTGTACATTTCGTTTCTTCTTGAATTAAAAACTAAAATTGCAATCATTTTCCGTCGTGATAAAAATCTTCAATTCATCAAGTAATTGCATTTCCTCTCAAACAAGATCATCTTGTTTTCTTCATTTTTTTTAAATTTTGAAATCTGTTTCTGATGGAAACTGATAATGTAAAAGTTTGAAGGAAAAACAACTGCTCTCGTATTATCCGTAGTCGATCATAGAGACACGTTACATATTTATAAAATTGTTTATTCAGTTACAGAGACGAGAGTGTACTCTCGATTTTCTTACTCTTTTGCTTTTGACAAGAAGGCCTTGCACTTGACAAAAAGCGTCCCCGGTCTCGGAGGACAGCAGAGCAAGAGAAAGAGGAGAAGACTGAAGAGGAAAAGAGAAAGAGAAAATTTTTCATTTACCGTAGATCGAGAGGATCCGATTTTCTCTCTTCATCTCGCGAATCGCTGTCGTTCTCTATCTGGTTACGACTGATAGCAATTGCGGAGAGATACATATATATATGTATGTATATGTATAGAGAGAAGAAGAAGAAGAAGGAGGAAAAAGAGAGAGAGGAAAATATTTTGCCAAGCCTTTCGGGTCTCAAGGGTGAGAACTGTCTCCCGACTCGGATCACGAGTTTCTCCCTCTCGACGTGGCTGCCGAGTGAGCACTCGCGGGGTTGGATACGCGACTTAAAGTCCAGAGTGGGAAGATCGGTAGTGGGGAATCTCGGCTTGGACCAACGACTTTTATGTACAATTTTCTTCACTCTCCAACGAGATCTTTCTTTGCCGGAAACGCAAATCTTCGATGAGTTTCGCGGGTTCTCGCACACGCGCCGGAGATTTTTACATTAGATTATCCATTAACATGAATTTTTATATTTTTTTTCACTTGTTTTCTTCTTGATTTAATGCAATTTTTTTATTTGCGTCGTTTTTTAACAAATTCACGGTTTCTTTATTTTTCACCAAAAAAATGTAATTCAAATTTTTAGAGGAAATTTTGATTAAAAGGAACAATTCAGTCATGACAGAATAAAAAATAATGGAAACAATGAAAAAATATTCAAATAATGAACTTTTCATAAAAATTCGTCTATAATTTTATTCTTCTAATGAATAGATTTATAAATCAATAAAAATAAAATATTCATCACACCAATGATACAAATGCGATTGAGATGGAACAATATATTGGTTGATAAATTTTCATTTTTTTGGTTAAAAAATGTTTTCTCGAACGCGTAGTAAATTCAAACAAAAATAAAGAACAATGAATTGGAAAGTTTGCCTTTTTTGCACTTTTTTTCCTTGGGTGCCCATAATCCGAGGCAACTTTTACTGTGACGGATTGGTCATAAACCTCATTTTTGGCACTCGCGCGGAGAAACGTCAGAATAAGAGTGGAGAAGAGGAATGAGAGAAAAATGAAGAAGAATGGGAAGAAGCAATCCTAATCTGAAGCATAAAATGTGTTTTTTTTCTTCTTCTTCTTCCTTCCTTTCTCTTGACCTCTCTCTTCCTTTTTCGTGCCTCCGAGAGAATAGTGGCACAAGAATTTGGGAAAATCATTCAACCACCAGATGCCAATAGTGCTCGAGGACCATGAAAATTAACCGGAAGTTGTGCACGAGTCCTTGAAGACTAAGAAAGGAAGAGAAAAGATCGAAAATGAATGTGGATTAACGTTTGCACTCGAGAATTACAATACGCGGCTTAAGAGGAAGCTTTTTCATCCCCAACGCAAATGCAAAAAAATACTTGAACCGGAGGAAAGAAATATATTGTCGGGTTCTCACAGAAAATCAGCAGGAGATAATAAAAAGTGTCAGGTAAAGTTTACAAGATCCTGTACCACCGACGATATATCCTTTCTTTTTCTTCCTTTATTCTTTCATGCCGCTCGACCATTCCTCTTATTTTTCTCAATATCTCCATTTTTCATATTTTTTCATATCCCAGTTTAAACTTGCGCTCAAGATGACTTGGAGTTACAATCCTTGGAAGTGTTGTTTTAAATAAAATTTATGAAATATAGATTTTACAGTTTTATCGTTAAAACTTTGCAAATCTTTTGTTTGTTATTCATGATGTCAATTGCATTTGGGCATATTTTGTAACGATTTTAGTACGTTAATAAAAATATTATAACGCTAAAATAAAACAATTATTAAAATACCTCTGTCAAGGATACAAAAATGTTGGGATTTTATTACACCACATCGTACAAAATATAGGAAGAATTTTATTTTATAGATAATAATAAAAAAGAAATTGAAAAAATAACTTTAAAAAATCTTAATTAATAAAAAATAAATATTTTTAAAAAATATATTAATCTAATTAAAAAATATATAAATCCAAGTATCAAATATAAAACAGGATTTCAAATTATCTTTGAATTTTCTACAAAAATACATGTTTATAAATTTTGTGTCTACAAAATTTGTACCAATCGAAAAGTAATAAAAAATTTTTCACGCGACAATATCGTATCTTTTATTTTCAACGCGAAAGAATATTTGTGTCTCGATTCCCAGTACTGGATCTATAATGGTTTGATAATTGATTTTGCGAAAATACTGCGTGCTTGCTCGGACGGAGGGGAAGAAGCAGCAGGAAAGAAGTAAAAGAGGGCTGGAAAGGAGAAGTACAGTACGATGAAAGATAAAGAAATAGATCGGGATGAGCGTTTCAGGCCACATTTGGTCCGAGATCGCGGAATGTCACCGCGAATTTAAAACCAGATCTCATGTGCTGCTCCATTTTTTTCATTCTTCCATTCTCCTTTTCGCTCCTTTCTTCTGCCTATTTTTTAGCATTTAACCATTTTTTCGAATTTATTTGTGCAAAAACTTTGCGTTGGTAAACGTTTTTGTTTCTCCCTCTGAATTGCATATAATTTCTATTGTGAAATTGCGTTATTTAACGTTTCACGTTTCTATTTCGTATGCAGTTAATGCATTTTCGTATAAATTCTTTCGTCAATTTTAATTTTTGCATTTTATTTAAGGGGTTACATCTAGTCGTCGGCCGAAAAAAAAATCGAGTTTTTGTGAATTTTTTTTGGGAAAACGACTGCAGGTTTCGCTCTGTCTTTTGCTC